>PVIC010000224.1:0-145705 GCA_004025085.1 Thryonomys swinderianus
TATAAATGATTTGTTTTTTAATAAGGGGAAGTTATCTGAGATGGCTCAGTTTGTAAGTCTAAAAAACACATTGTTAGCATGCTTAAAAATGAGTTTGTTGTCTTTTCTTTTAATATAATAAGCTACTTAGTTTTCAAACATCAATTCATTTCAAAGCAGGTCAGTTGTGGGTTCCTGGTTAAACAGAAAAAAGGGAGGGTTGGGGGGAGGTTGGCGGCGGAATGCCTGACCAGCATGTGCAAGGTCCTAGATTTAGACGGGGTGGAGGGGACAATAAAAGTATGTGCTTTTCAAACCTTTGCTCTTAGTAGCAGCTCCTGTTACAGTGTCAGTATAGAGGAAAAATGCCCCAGATGCTGGTTTGCCGGTAAATTTTCATAAGTTCCTAAAAACTGTTCAGGGTAGGTTTCCCTTCAGATTTACCATTTAGACAGAGACGGAAAGTCCCCCAGTGTGTTTAGAAGAGGTACAAATCATTTCTGGTAAAGGATTGAGGGGACTGGTGCAATATGATGCATAATCTCACTTCGATTAATCCCTGAAAGAAGTATTCTGTGGACTTCTGGTTTGTTCCCCCTTGTCCCTCGCTCCTTAAAAGGAAAGTAATAGTAGTTCCTGAAGACATGAAAACCAGCTATTTTACCTGTAGGGGAAGAAGTGAAAAAATAGATAGTAGGGCCAGGCATGGTGGCTCACGCCTGTAATCCCAGCACTTGGGAGGCAGAGGCAGGAGGATTGCTGAGTTCAAGGCTTACCTGGGCTACATAGTGAGCTCAGGGCCAGCCTGAACTACAAAACGAGACTCTGTCTCAGAAAAAAAAAAAAAAAAAAAAAAAGATATAAGTGGCCAGCATCTGTGAATGGTGCCCTTGTGAAGTTATCATTCAGTTCTGGTCTTGACTTATGCTTTTGTCCCAGCATAATTACCAACAGCTCTCTCTTTGACTTTAAGACACATCCTAATTTTGGACAGTAGTATTTAGTCAGCTGGCTGTACTTTATCTCCAGAAAGAAACACACACCTGTACTCGAAACTGTGCTTTTCTGTCTTATCCATGTTGTGTTATAATTTTATGATCTGTTTTATTTCTCAGAGGAGAACTTAGATGAGGAGTATATCCTATTAGGACACCTCTAGATTTTATTTTCACTCATATCTTTCTCCTGTTCTGGGAAGCTGCGCTCTTGTGCTGACCTGAAGTTGCCCTGTTAGGCGCGTGTAGGAATACTGATGGGCTACTTTCTTTTGAGAGCAAGTTTTTACTCAGCTTTGTGCCTGGTAGGTATAATTTCTTATGTCTCAGGAAATCATGGAAACAGAGTTTCTTTCTCCTGTATGTCTTTCCCTCTTCCAGAGAGCGAGCGCTAGGTGCCCTGCACATTTCCCTCACTGAGCTCCAGGAGGCAGTGCTGGCCGCCTTCTCAGGTGTCGGGGCCTCTGGCGCACACAGGACAGCCTCCCAACAAAGGACCGCCTGGCCACTTGTCACTGGTGCCGCTATCGAGAGAATCTTGCCCTGTGGAATAAGTAGCCATCTCTTGTCTGAGAACATGGTTCTCTACAGCTGACATTTCAGGCTCTGGAGAAACCAAAGGGTGTTTTGCACAGAAAACCTCAGACTGTGCCTGTGCCTGTTTGATTTCCGTGGCCACAGACCAGGCTCTGTGAGTGGGCTTGGGAGTCACGTGAGGCCTTAATGACACGTACTTCTGGGTATGTGTGGGCTGCTTGCGGAGCTATGGCCTTGGGGACTGTCTTTGGTCCTTGGCCCCTTCGTTGGTGCTGCTGCTTTGCTGTGCCTGGCCACTGTGAACTGAGCGGCTTTGCTGCCTCATGCCCTTCCACCGCACTGTTCCTGCCTGAGAGCTGGCTGAGCATGGACCTAACACTCTGAAACTGTGAGCCAAAATAGACCACTCCTCCTTTAAGTTGCATCAGCTATTTTGCCGAAGAAAGCTGACCAGTGCACCGTCTCGTTCTGTTGTGGGGGACTGGACCTAGGAGTGCTCTGCAGTTACACTCTCAGCCCTTTTCATTTGGAGTCTTGCTGAGTTGCCCAGGCCACACTGAACTTGGAATTTTCCTGCCTCCTCTTCTCAAGTAGCCAGATTATAAGTTTGTGCCACCAGGCTTGGCCCCTTGCTTTTTTAGCTTTGGTGTTACATCTTATGGTTTTAGTTGTGATTTTTAAGAAGTGACAGTTAAACATGCTGTGGTCCTCCTGTGTGCAGAGCGCTGAGTGCTGTGCTGGTGCTGAGCTCTTCTCACTGTGGCCTCTTGAGTCCAGGACCGAGCTCTGAGTTGCTAGAAGACCCGTTGTGTTCTGTTAAGTCAGTTCCTGGTCATTTTCTTACATTTCTTTCCTCTTTGTGGACCTTGGAGGAGAATTGAGGCTCCTGAAGGCACTGTCTAGACCTCCTCGCTGATACAGACTCTTCTCTGTTACCACGTGTCCTTCGTGGGTCAAGTATTGTCTGCACTGTGTATGGCTTTATTTTTCCCTGTGGGACAGTTAATTTTTAAAATTTGCACACAGTCAAGTCACTTTTTTCTCTGAGTCAGTGTTCTGCATGTGGGACGCGCCTCTATTTGAGCCTGTGCCCCGTTGTCTGGATGCACCATCTTGACCTTTTGAAGGACATTTGGACTGTTGGCAGAATTTGATGATTGTGAAAAATGTTGCTCTGAACAGTCACACATTACTTTTTTTGTGAACATATATAAAATTTTCATTTCTGAAGAATAATGAATACCTGTAAGTAGTGTTACCAAATCATAGTGTTTGTGTAGTTGTCCAGAGTGGTTATACCATTTTACCTTCTCACCAGCACTTGGTGATTCTAGTCTTTGTGTTAGCTGTTCTGGGAGGTGTGTAATGGTCCTTCATGATTTGTTGCATAGGTGACCTGAATTATGATTTTCAGTGTCTTGTCACAAGATGTGCTGTTTTGCTGGAGCATTCTGCCATTCTTTCTCTGGAGCAGAAGTCACCAGGCCAGGGATTTAGCTCAAGTGGCGCCATGCCTACCTTGGAGTAGGAGTCACTTTAGTTAAAGTTCTGCCATTTGGTTGTTCAGAAGAGTCTTATCAGTTGATATTCCTATCAGCAGTGGTTTTTTCTTTTGTTTTCTTTGTATTGTCTCCCTCTTCTATTCCTGCCCCCCCATCCTCCCTCCCTAACCCCCTCCTTCCCTCCAAAATAACTTTTTGAAAAGAAAGCTCTATTAGGCTATAATTCATACATCATACAGTTCACCCTTTAACAGGTTCCTGGCAGCTGAACAACCGATGGTCCATGTATGACTGTCCCATCAGGCAGCTTGCATTGTTTGTTGGGTTTGTCATGTTCCCCGATGGGACAGTCGTGCATGGATCTCTGTGGTCTAGAGCTGCCTGGTAGTGAGATGTGAGTTTCAGCCTTGTTGCTTCCTAATAATATGTACAGTGTCGGGCAACCACCACCAGTCAGTTTTGGAGCAGTTTTTTCATCACCCCGGAAAAGCTCTGTACCCCCGTTTCCTCCCAACTTGGTTAGCCACTAGGAACCAGCAGTCTACTTGTCTTCTCTACAGATCCCTTTAACCTGCACCGTGGAATGTAACTGGGTAGAGGAGTGCCATAGGGGGTCTGACTTTTGTACTGAGCTCATCCACGTGGCAGCATGGCATTTTGTCTTTATTGCTGCATGTGTTGGATTCTGTCGCTGCGACAGTACCTGTGAGAATCCGCTTAAGAGGAGGAAAGATGTATTTGGTTCACGCTTCAGAGGCTTCAGTCTGTGTTCTTTGGCCCGTCACTTTGGGCCTTTGGAGGTAGAGTAGCACCGTGCTGGAGAGTTGGGGTGGGAGCAAAGCATCTCGCCTCAGGGCTCCCGGAAGTGGAAACAAAGATAGAAGGCAGCCAGGGTCCCCGTGCCTCTGCCCTGAGTAGGACCCCAGGGCCCTCACTTCCTTCCACCAGGCCCCACTTTTTAGAGGGGACCCAGTAGAGCCATCAGCTAGGGACTAGTCCTTTAACACTTGAGCCTTGGTGGCCACTTAATATCCAAACCCTAACCCCGAGCAATACTGCACTGTGTGCATGTCACGTTTTCTTATGTTGTCAGAGGGTGGACGTTTGGGAGGTGGTTTGGGACGCTTTGGCAATTGGGAATAATGTGAATATTTGTTACTAGTTTTTCTTCACAGAAATCCTGTTTCGGTCTCTTTTCAGGAGTGGAAGTGGTGGTCATACAGTAAACTCTTGTCAGCCCTTGGAGGAACTTTGTGCTTTGTTTAGGAGGAACTGTGTACTTTTCCCAAATGGCAGCCACCTGTTTCATCCCTTTAGGATTTCTGCTTTTAGAATCTCAGTTAGGAAATACACTTACTGACTGTAGGTTCTGAACATACTGCTTTTTAAAAAAATTTGAATTCTTTATTGGTACATTTTACAGACAGTTCACAATCACACTCAACATTGGGGAATTTGTACCAGTATATGACATGAGTTAATTCTCATTTTTACACATATCCCTACCCACCCCCTAACCCACCACCCCCTCTGAACATACTGCTTTAGTACTAGCTTTTTAACCTCGTCTTTCACAGTTTGAGTGCCAAAGTGGTAAGCCTGGGGAGGAAGGGAGACAGCTCCAGGGGACCAGGGTGCCAGGCTGAGGCACTGGCTACACATGGGCCACGGTGGTGTGTGGGGTGATACAGCTCAGGCTTGAACTTGGGGTAGAAGTTTTCAATACTGCTTTTGGGAAATAGGGTAAAGCAGCTAAAGGCCTACTAGGAAAGGGGGAGGACCACATACCTTTCACGTACCACCTTTCCGTTCCTTTCTGGGCGCCCTGATCCCAACTTCTAGGGATTGGATACCTACCGGTAGGTGGGATAGCATGTGTTCTCAGTCTCTTTCCTCTAGAGGGGCAGGGAGGGAAGGAGGCAGACAGAGACAGAGAGAGAAAAAGATTATCGAGACTGGGCCCACAGGCTCGCGGTCCAGGAGCACCGGCTTCATACTTGCCTGGAAGCTGAGGCCATCAGATAACGTCTTCCAATGACCCTGTGTGTCCTAGTGTTCAGTTTTTAGTTATGGCACCCTATTCCTGGGTGGCTCACTCGGCATCCTCTGCCCAGCGTTCCTGGGTTCTGTTCTCTCTCCCATTGGCGCTTGGGTGACTGTTCCCCTTCCCCAACCCTCCCTTCCCTTACCGCAGTGGCAGGGTTCAGATTCCCTCAGGCTGAGGGAAAGCAGCCGTGTGTGTGTGTGTGTGTGTGTGTGTGTGTATGTGTGTGTGTGTGTGTGTAGACAGAGTTTTGCCATGTAGTTGAGGCTGGGTTTAAACTGTGTAATACAGGCTGGCTATGAACTTGTGGTCTTCCTGCCTCAGCTTCCCAAGTACTGGCATTACAGGTGTGCACCACGATCCCCAGCTCACTCTTTTTTTTTTTTTTAAAGGATGAATAGTGGACCATGTAGAAATAGTTTTGTTGGCTGTGCTGCTAGTTGGGAGAAGTATTGATATCTTCCCATTGAGTGGCTGTTGGCCTACTGCTGAGTAAATGGCTGAGAATACTTTTATGGAGCCTGTTACCTGGGATGAGCATTTTCACATTGCATTAGATACTCAACTTGGTTTACTGAATTCCAGTTAGTTTTGGTTGACTTAGTGTGAGTTTGTCTTCCTGATTATAGGCTTCGATCAGATCTAATGGCTCCTGCTATTATGATAAATGGGATCAGTAAGATGGCTCAGTGGCACAGCAGCAAATCGCCTGCGCTTTTGTGTCAACATACCCTTTTCCTTTGCTTCTAGCCCAGGGTGGAACATGGATTTTAGAGTCATTATTGATCACATATTTTAGGACGTGTGACGAGGTGGAACTGGCTTCTGTTTAACTGCTTAGTGGCAAACACAGGTTCTTTAAAAGTAGCCACCACCGTGTGACCCTTCTCTGAGAAGGAATGACTCACGGCTCGCTGTCCACATAAGGTGTGGTATGGAGACTTTTCAGTGTCTTCCACCTTCCTTACTTCTACATGCATCTGTACTTTGGAACACTGTTTCTGGACGTGGAGCCCCATTCAGAGGCAGCCAGGCTTGTCCCTCACAGAAAGGGACATGTAGGTGCCTGGTGCAAAAGTACAATGATTTTTTTTGATCGCAGGGACCTTCTTCGCCAGCTCCTGCTAAGAACTTGGCTTTTGCAGACCTGTGGTTGCTGCAGGTGGCTCCTCCCCCCAGGGTGGCAGCCCAGGGACGCAGGCACCGCAGCAGGTGTTGCCACACCTTTGGGGAGGAGCTGCCCTTTCCCTACTGCCAGGCAAATCTCCTTCCCGGTCCCATCCTGCGCCGCCCCCCCCCCCCCTTGCCCACCTGCTCAGAGGACTGGACTGTTTCTTCAGATGTAGCTGGATTCCAGCGCCATCATGTCATGGCAGTGTGGAAATCATCATGGTGTTCGGGTCTGGGGACTTCGCTCCCTGGGCCTCCGTGGGGTGTTCCTGACCCCCCCGTCCCTGTGTTTGCCGGTCTCCCTGTTTCTGCTGTGGCTGCCTTGCATATAGGCCCGGCTGTCGCTGCGGCCACAGACAGCTGCTGATGGGCAGTGATCACCTGAGCCTGAGCTCTGTGATCAGGACGGGCCACGGCCAGGGTCAGGACAGCGGAAGCTGCTGGGTCGCGTTCTTCATGTTTCCACGGCTTAGGACTACGAGTGGCTCCTAGTGCAGACCCCTGCCTGGTCGGCTCTGCAGCCTTGGGAAGAACCAGGACGGAGGGCCGAGAGCAGACGGCATCAGAGCGGGGAGCACAGACTGAGAACTTCGAGGGAGGAGGGAAAGCCGGCCTCCAGGCTGTGTGAGGCCTCAGGTGCTCAGCAGACGGGCTGTGCTTGTCTTGCAGTGGGCTGGAGTGAGTGTTGTTCAGCATCAGGGAGCCGACTTTGAAGCCTGAGCATCCGGTGTAGTTTCCTCTGTGCACCTAGGGTCATGCTTACTACTCGTTGTGAAGCCGAGAGTCTGTGCCACTCAGGGTGGGCTCTGCCAGGCCCTCTGGCTGTCGCCAGGCTTCCTACCCAGCCTCACGACCTCTCCGAAGCTTGTGAACACTAAGGCAGTGGGGTGCTGGTGGCCACAAGCAGGAGCACGCAGGGCCTGTGGGATCTCCTACCTTAGGGCCCCTCCGTGAGGCTGTGCCAGCAGTTGGAGCTGTTTTTAGTCACTTTAGTTAATTAGACACTCCAGAGTTTGAAACCGCACATGGGGTGTGAGTAGTGCGATATAAATATTGTGGGAGCCCTCTGTTGTGGTTTCCTTCTCTTCTGTGTCTTCATTTCAGAGCTGTAGAGTAATTTGAATGCCATGTGTGGTGGTGCATCCCTGTAATCTCAGCACTAAGGCTGAGGCAGGAGGATCATTGCAGTTTGAGGTTTGCCTGGGCTACGTAGTGAGCTCAGGGCCAGCCTGAAGCTACAAAGTAAGACCCTGTTTCAAAAACAAAAATAAAAACTAAACAAAAAACCCAAAAAAACAAAGATCCAGAGTTGAAGCAGTAACTTGAATAACTAAGTCCACTCTGGAAAGAGTGTGGTGGCCTTTTTGACATGGGTGTTCACTCTCATCACAGCTCATAAGGAACGGTGGACACACTTGAGGACTTGGAGACAGAGGTTTAAGGGCTGAGGTGTCCATTTTTAAAATGTGGCATTTCAGGCTGGCCGTGGAGGCACACACTGGTAAAACCATACACACCTTGTCTTGGGAGTGATGAAACTCACTGCTGTGTCCCTTACACTGTGTGTCAGGGAGTTGGGCCCAGCATGTCTGCTGGCCCAGGCTGGGGTGGGGTCCAGGTGGCATGGGGGCTGTGCTCCAGGACGGGCCAGGCAGCTGCTGAGCTCCAAAGGTGGAGTCCGGGGCAGGCAGCATTTCCAGAGGCGCCCCGAGCACATCAGTGTTCGTGTTGTGGCTGTGGCGGCTTCTGTGACAGTGTCCCCAGAGCTCTGACCCCTGTGTGCTGCGTTTGCTGGGATTGTTCCTTGTGGTCCTCCCACCCTGCATGATGGTAAATCTCCCTTCTCTGCCAGTCCACGTGGAATCCCTCTTTCAGTGGTTTGTCCAGCTGTGCACCGGGGAGCCACGCACCAGCTTGGGGTCGCCACTCCCTGTCCCAGGTTCCACACTTAGGGATCCTCCCAACCTGGGGTCAAAACTGTTTATAAGTTACCTCTACACTGAATTTTCCCCTTAGTCACATTCCCTGATCAGTGTGACATTACAGCCCATGTATGTACATGGCATTTCTGTTGCGTTCGGCAGCAGAGATAACACGGAGGTGACTGGGTCTGGGGGAGATGTGGGGAGGTTCCATGCAGTCAGGGACTCGGGCACCTGCATCTTACAGTGTGTGAAAACATTTCTTTAAGTGTTTTTAAAGTTTCATGAAAGGACAAAGGACTGTGAAACATGAAAAGAGTTGCTGAAATAGCATGTTAATATTTTAAATAGTTTAGTAAATAGTTTGCCAGGTGATACTGTGGGGTTTGACAAGAATATAGGCTGTTGGGAATTTGTGTATGTCTTGTTACTTGGGAAATAGTGTAATTTCAGCACAGGAAAATGGTGTCTTGGAGCCTGCGGTAGGCTAAACTCTTAAAGAGATTGAGGGACGGGCGGGAGATTTAGCTCAGTTCCAGCACCTGCCTCGCAAGCGCAAGGCCCTGAGTTCGATCCCGGTAACCACATACAATGCTGGGTGTGGTGACTCACGGCCACCAGCAATCAGTACCTCATACCACAGTGCCAGGCGTGGTGGCTCACGCCTGTCATCCCAGCACTTGGGAGGCAGAGGCAGGAGGATTGCTGAGTTCCAGGCTTGCCTGAGCTACATAGTGAGCTCAGGGCCAGCCTGAACTACAAAGTGAGACCCTGTCTCGAAAAAAAAAAAAAAGAGATTGAGGGACATAAAGATAAAAATAAACTAAAAACAAAAGAGAGAGAGGGAGAGAGAGAGAGAGAGAGAGAAATTGAGGGGCTCTGATTTACCTCATGTTGCCCTGAAAGTTTTCTTTCAGTTCTTCCTGAAGTCTTTTCAAAGCTGCCTCTAAGAGTCCCTCTCCATGGACGATGCGGCTCCTCTACTCTGGTTTCACCTGTGTGGTTAGGATGTGGTCTCTGTTGGGGGGCAGCAGCGCTGCTGCAGTGGGAAGCAGTGACCCCGGCCTTCTGCTCTGTCCCTGGGACGTGGCTTTTCTGTGTCCCCACGGCCTTCTCTGTGGTCCCAGATGGCTGGCTGGCCTTCGCTGCACATCCATGACATTGTCATCTAGCCCAGATCTCTGTGGCTGACCTGGCCCTTGTCTTGGCTTCAGAGCACAGAGAGACAGCTCCTGAGCATGCCCGGGGGAGCATCACATCCACCTGTTGGGTGGATTCCTTCCTCCTGTGCCCCTGATGCTTGCTGTCTGAGGGGCTGGTGAGAAGGTGTGCATTTCCCTGAGCTTATTACTGGGAAGCAGGAGCCCAGATGTGCCACCAGAACTGGGCTGCCTGATTTAAGTTCCTGAGGTGGGAGGAGCCTGTTAGGGCACACCTCCAGCACCTTGGAAGCCCTTGATGAGTGTGGGTGCTGGTGAGAGGATCTGATTGAAGTAGAAAAAAGATGGTGGAGTTGAGGGAGGAGGGCACAGCGGGAATGGTTAACAGGGTGCAGCCAGGCAGGAGGAAAAATGTCTAGTTTTGTGGCATAGGAGGATTGTTGACAGTAATTATTTATTTCAGAAGAGGATTTTGTACGCTCCTAATGGGAAGAACCGTCCATGTCTGCAGTGATAGATACTTCAGGTATCCTGGTCTGATCACTACACTTCGTATGTGTGTACTGAAATGCCATGCTGTGTAACCGCTACATGTGCACAGCTATGTGTTGATTAAAAGTAAAAACAAATATTTTACAAAGGTAAATCCATCAAGAACATTGGAAACATTTCAGGCGAATGTAGTGAAGGTGCTCAGGAGTCCCAAGTGGTTTCAAGGGGACCCAAAGTCCAGAAACACTGGTACCGGAGCTTCTTCCCCAGCAGCTGGCTCTTCAGGACCGGCCTTCCTGCCTGCCCTGTCCTGCAGCTTGTGTGGCGTGTCCTGTGGCTCTGCAGTCAGGGGCCTGGGCCAGGATCACTTCCTCCCGTCTTCTGAGGTGGGGAATGTCGCCACACCTGTCACAGCTCGAGGGAGAGAGGGAGGGAGGCTTCAGAGCAGAGCCCCGAGGAGGGGAGCAGGGAAGCACTGGTGCTGGGCGAGGAGCACAGGGCAGAGGTTTCTGCGAGAGCAGCCGGCTGGAGTGAACGCAGGCTGTGCTTCCTGCTCCGGGAAACGCTGGTCCCATCACAGTGCACTGTACGCGTGGTAAGGCCTGGGAGAGAGCGCGGAATACATGCTGGGAAATGATGTCATCTGTCCATCTCATCTGTTTCTGGAATTGTCTGAGTTGTTTTCTTGAATTTTTGGCTAGTTATTTCCAACATGATACTTTGGGAATTATTTCTGTGTCCGTCCTATTTCCATGCTGCTATATTTTGCTATATGTTGGCTTCTACCTACTCTACTGTCTGAAGAAAATGGTTTTTGGATTTGTGGTTCCCTCCTAAGTTGTGGAGATAGACTAAGTAGGGTCCCTGCACAGAGAACATCCACGCAGACTTGTGTGACCATGGTGAGTTGCACAGCTCTTTGGAGTTGTAGTTTCCCCACACGCCTGTGAGTTGGATTTCTGTTGCATAGGGAGGAGGCGAGGTGTTCTGCAGGAGAGCTGCCTGGGGAGGGTTCTGGTCCAAGAGGCTCCGAGCTGTCATCCTTTCTGGTTACAGGGAGAATTGCTGGTAGCGGCGGCTCACCAAAGCCTAGGGACATTGGGCCATTTCTTTTCCCTGTGCGGTAGCCTCCCACCCTCCTTCCTTTTCCCATGAGGATTCCCTTGTCTGAGCAATAAGTAAAAGCTGTATCCATGTGACTTGGGTTTGGACTGTTAACAGTTCTACCTCGCCAGCGGTCTCCCAGGTTTGGGAATCATCTCTGTTGATTCCAGGCCTGAGACGGGGCTCTGTGGGGCTCATTCTGTGTTGTGTGCACGTCCTGTGTCCTGAGTTCTCAGCCACATCAGTTGCCCACGGGCCGCACTCCAGGGGCTCGTCACTCTCCGGGGCACTCCCAGCCATTTGCAGGCTGTGGCCGTGTCCCTGTCCCCGGCGGGGCACAGGCTTCAGGAGGGGGGGGGGCGCCTTGGTGTTTGCTGCAGGGTACTTTCTGCCGCACATCTCTGGGATATCTGGACATCCGGCTTCAGTGCGACCGACCGTGGAGGAAAGTAAAGGTCTTTACTTCCTTTCGGTGGGTTAAACAAATCGGCAAGGAAATCTTGCTTTCATATCATAAGGGAGTACTTTCCATTTTACAATCATGTATGGAAAAAAAAAACTAGGCTCAGAGCTGAAGAGAATGTAAAATATCTGCTGTACGGGCTTCTGAGAAGAGGGACCAGATCCTCTCTCTTCTCTCCTGAACACGCTGCCCTGACATAATTGAAGAAAGTCTCTGGACATACTCAACAGCCCCACTGGAGGCTTTTTCTATCCGAAAAGCTGAATGGAAGTAAAATTCCAGTTAGGCTGAATATTATACTTCTCCAAACAGAAATTCGACTATTTTCTGGCTGTCAACTATACTTTAAAACGATACTAGTACTCCGTAATTTAATTCCTAGTTTTTGTTTGGGTAACATGCATGTTTTGCATACTTAAAACCTGTGACTGGAGCGTCAAAACACAGCTGATGTATTTTGATAAAATAGTTACGCCATATGCTTTCTTCTCTAAGACTCCTCCATTTCTGAGTAAGTATCGTGCCGCCTATCTAATATGAGAGGTAGCAGATTGGGAGTGGATTGTGTGTCCTGAACTGCTTGGTAATCAGGGAGAAGAAGATTGTTCCCTCTGAGATGAGGGAACTGGCTCAGGAGGCCCGAAAGCACAAGTGAGGCTCAGGCATTTGGGGAAGCCATACCTGCCTGCTTTTCATGTATGAAAAGTGGACCACGAGGGCCGGAGGGTTAGCTCAGTGGTTCCGGCGCCTGCCTCGCAAGCGCAAGGTCCTGGGTTCGATCCCCGGTAACCACGTAGAATGCTGGGTGTGGAGACACGCCCACCAACAATCAACACCGCCTACCACAATGCTGGACGTGGTGGCTCACGCCTGTAATCCCAGCACTTGGGAGGCAGAGACAAGAGGATTGCTGAGTTCGCGACGGCTTGCCTGGGCACCATAGTGAGCTCAGGGCCAGCCTGAACTACAAAGCGAGACACTGTCTCAAAAAGCAAAAAAAAAAAAAAAGTGGAACCACGAGGCCTGGGGTGTGCGCTGACCCCTGCAGGGCACCCAGAAATGGCCTGGTCACTGATGGCACAGTTGGGCTGGCTGCTCTCTGTGGCTGTGCTTGTACTGCATGGGTTTCTGTGGGCTGTGCAGGGTCTCTTCCCTGTGGCAGATGAGAGCCAGAGGTTGGTGGAAGTTTGTGCTGTGCTAAGGTGTTGGGCAGAGAGCCAGTGTCCCCTCACCACGTGCAGGTCCTGGACCTGGTGTTGGATGTGGGCACCCTGGGGTTCACGTGGCCTGAGGGCATCCTGCGTGTGTGCAGCTGTTCTTTGATAATGACTTACACAGACCAACATGTCCATGCAACTGACTATCCACTCTGGAAAAGTTGTGCAGAAAATAAAGATGAGTGACATGGCCAAAAGGGACCCTTAGCCCAGGACTCAGATGCCAGGAAGGTTTCCCCAGGGCAGTACAGGGTTGGGCAAGTCACAGGGCCAGGAGTCCTTAAAGGGTCCTTAAAGCCATTTATCTCTGGGTGCCCCTTTCCCACAGCACCGAAGCAAGAACAGGAATTTGCCATCTGTGCATTTGGAGTCCAGGGTTTGCTGTGAATCTCTCAATTGCTTACAATCTCCTGGAATGGTAGGAAAGACACTTCCTCAAATTTTCGGCACAATTCCAAACAAAGTCTTGTTTTCTCTCCTAGCCACACTCACCACTGACTTGGCTTCGCTTGACCTCTTTAGACTGAATTTTTATCAAAAAATTAATACTGAGACTTCAATCACCTTTTTGGTTTTTACAGTTTTGTGATTGCTGTATGGCTTATTAACCATTAGAACTTGTACCTGGCGCAGGAATGATCTTGTAACAGAAGCGTTTCAATGCAGCAAGAGCACAATGCAGAGGTGTAGGACGTTCCAGTTTAGCAATCTCTGACCTTGGCTGTGATGGCTCTTCAGTGAGGACAGGTGCACTGGAGGAGAGAGAAATCTCCCGCTCTCCAGAGCAAAGGAGCTTTCCATTCATAGATTTGTTACAGTGCACCCTCAAGTTACAACTGGCCCAACATGCGAGCAACTCGGGTTAATGGGTGATTCATCTGCTTCTTGTTATCTATAGCATGTACCCAGGGAAACCTCCAGACCTCAGCTGTATTGACTTAGAACCAACTTGCATTACAATCAGCCCTTGGAACCAATGGAGTTTGCAAGTCAAGGGTCTACCTTATTTTGTTTCAAATTTGTGTGGCTGGAAGGGGAACATCTCAGGATCTACCCAGGGATTCTCTGTTACGAAGGTGGACATACCCTCCAAAGGGGATGGCTTTGTGGTACAAACCGGAAGAAGAGTAATTTAGGGAATCACTAGGTTCTTTGAACAAAATTCCTATACTGGACTTGATGAGATGGAGAGTGTGAGTGCTTCACATTATACGCAACTGTTGTAAATTGGTGCACTGTTTAAGGCAAGTTGGTTTCTCTGTCAAAGGAAACTGGTTAAAACTGCTAAATGTTGGAATAGTCTTACTGCAAAGTCTTTTTCTTACTGGGATCCTTTAGAAATTAGGAGTCTGAGCTTTTGTTAACACTGTTTGGCTTCTGATTTGAGGTCAGAATGTCTGGATTTGCATTCCGGCTCCTGTCGGACCTGCTGTGTGACTAGATCTCTTAATTTGTGGAGTGGAAAAAAGACAATTACCAAATGAGACAGAATTATTGAGAGAATTCAAAGCAGTATTCTTTATGAGGCTGTTTTGTAAGATGTGAAGTCCCACTGCTTTGTGCTGTGGTGAAAGGGTGGTGGGCGTCCTCCCTCCCTGGCAGGCAGAAGGTTGTGAGGAAGTCTGCAGCTGCCTCTTTCCTAGAGGGAAGGACCCAGTGGCCTTCCTGTGTCCTCTGGAACATTGCAGCCCTAACCATGTCCAGCACAGGCAGGCTGTACCCACCCAGCATGTCCTGAGTCACCGGGGGCCAGATGGGCAGCATGAGAGAAAAAAGATGGAACCAGTTTAGATACAGTGTGTGGAGACTGTCGCCTCCAGCCCATTCATTTCCACGGCACCTTCTTCCTTGTCTAGCAGCAGCCCTCTTTGGGATGCCCTCTGGGGGCACAGTGTCACAGGTGCAGAGAACCCTGCCCACTCTGCTCCCAGGACTTCTCTGTTCCTAGCAGGAGCCCCAGCTACCTCCTTGATGTTGCTATCAGATTTCTTGGGGTACTTGTTAGAATGATCAGTTCCTTCAAGATTTGGACTCAAGGGCAAAACCACTTACTGTGGGTGCATGTGTGTGTGTGTGTATATGAATCCATCTGTTTCTTCATCTTTCTTCCACTAATGAAATTTACAGTGCTATGAATTTTGTTTAAAGAAATCTGGCTGTGTTGTATAGCTTTTGCAGTGTGTAGTGTTTCCAACATCGTTTTTGACTACTTTGGACTGATGGTTCTGACTTCTTTTCGTCATTTTCATTTGCTCTGTTTTAGTTTCTCTGTGTTGTCTCAGGTCTCATTGTACAACTGTGCTTTAGATATTGGTACTTCCATGGGTGGTTTCGTTTTCGTTTCTGCAGTACTGAGGGCTGAGTCCAGGCCCTTCATATGAGCTATACTCCACAGCCCTTTCCTTTTTTATTTTGAAGCGGGGTCATGCTGAGTTGCTCAGGCTGGTCTGGAACTTGAGACCCTTCTGTCTCAGCCTCCCGGGTACTAGGATTACAGGCATGAATCACTGGGCCTGGCACCATTCATGTTAAAAAAATTTTTTTATAGTGCATAATAACTAGATTCATTTTGAGATATTGGGACCTGTAATTTTTATTGATGATACTGCACAGTATTGTTCTGTTGTACATTATAGTACTACATGTAGAGTTATGCAGATTTTTTAGTTCTCAATATTATAATGTACATACTATATACAGTTCCTCATTTAGTGACCAGTTCACTTAATGACTGAGTCTCAGGAATGGAGCTTGGTCATTCCTTGAGGACTGTCTATATTTTATCCTAATCGTCTTCCACACCTTCCATGTTTGATCCATGCCACCAACCCCTCCTCCCCCCATCAGCCTGGAAAACAGCAGGACCCTCACCCCCACCATGCTCAGCTCTGGGTTTGGTGACGGCTCACCTGTTGGCATTTTGGGATTATTTCAGGGTGAGCAGAAGAGGGGAGTGTTAACACGGGGTGTGGGTACGGGGAGGCGCCCCAGGACGGTGTCCCCTCCCAGCAGAACACTGTGCACACTGGAGAGGTGAGGTACACAGGGGCCCGGCGCGGAACCTGGATTTCCTCAGGCCACCTCGTAGTCTCCTCTCAGTCTGGCTTCCTGGCTCCTTCGCACTCCGTGGAGAGGGTGCTGGAAAGCCAGCTTTCTGTTTTGGGGGTATCGGGCCTTTTCCCTATTGACACCGAGCTGCTTGTGTGTCTGAGTCACACAGGAAGGAGGCGCAGAGGGCTTTAATGTCTGTTGGGATTCTGGGGCTTCTAGCCAGATAGTGCACATTAAGTCGGGGGCAGAGCTTTATTTACCCCGGGTGGCATGTGCAGGTTCGGCACTCCCCTTTAGTCACACATTTGACAGTGAGAAACCCTCTCTGCTCTGTGGGTTCAGGGCCTGAGGGTCTGCCATTTAAACTGGTAAAAGATACAGTGACGTGAAAAAAGTCAGACGTGGGCCTAAGGCAGCCAGCAAAAGGAGGGGGTGCTGTGCTACACGTCTGAACTTAGCCAGGCAAGGGGGCGCAAGGCTGGTAGGAGGGGCCACAGATTTCTTAAGGAAGGACAAATGAAATTTTAGGAGATTGAGCAGGAGGCAGGAAAGTGTGAGATTTTTTTTCTATACAGGTCTGAGTGGCATTTTGTTGTCTTTAGATTGTAAAGCCCCTAGAAAAGGTGTTCGTTGTTGAGGCAGAACTGCTGTTGTTCCTGTGAAAGGATTTATGGCAGCCTCATTTCCCAGAAGTTGTTGCTTTTGTTCTGATAGGGCAAGTTCGTGACAGGGCTTCTTTTTGCATCTGTCCAGTCTCAGATGCCTTTAGCTTAAAACAAATGTTGGCACCACTGAGGTTTGCTGTGCAAGTGTCGTGGACACCATGTTCCCAGTTGCCGCCCCACCAGACCTAAAATGTCCCATCCATGTGGCAGAAACCCAGTCCTCGCCACCTCCCACTGCCCCGACGTCCTCTTAGTGACACGCCACACTTTGTGCTCAGTCGTGCGCCTCAGGCTGGCACCCCTGGGCCTTCGAGACTCCTTCCCTCAGACAGCTTCCCTTCCCCCTGTGGCCCTGTGTCCTACCCTGCTCTGCTTGGACCCTGGGGCGGATCTTCTTCCCCTTTTCTCCTCAGGCCTCCCGCCGGGCCCTCAGTGGCTGTTCTGTCTGCGGAGTTCTGGGATTTCCTCGCACGGGAGGTTAGTGTTCCCTGACGTCCGCTGGCGTGCAGGGCGCCTCCTTGTTCTGGAGCCCAAGCCTCTCCGTGCCGTGCCTGGGGCACCTGCACTGCCCTCCCGAAACCAGAGCACAGCAAGGCCACCCACTGGGTGGTGCCACCTCCGGAGCCCAGTGAATCCACAAGTGTGATCAGATTGGAACTGTTCCCCACCTCTCTGTTACCTGTAATCCCACCACTCTGAGAGGCTGTGGCAGGAGGGTTCCACATTGCGGCCAGCTCGGGCAACTTAGTCTGAGGCAGAGCTGCCTCAGAAGCAGGAACCAGAAAGGGCTGGGGGATGCTCTCAGTGGGGAGCGGCTGGGCTGGTCCCCGGTGTGGGTGGTGGTAGGGTCTGTAAAGTAGACTTTAGTTTATCCTCTTTGACACTTCTGCGCATGTGCAGTGGATTCGTTGAGTCATTAAAGAGAATCCAGCTCCAGAAGACAGAAGGTGATGACAGAAGCTAATAAAAACACCAGTCGTAATGGGTCAGGGTCCATCCTGATACCCTTGTTATAGCTTAGTCACCCCCTATTTAATGATTCTTTCTCCGATTGAGAGATGGAGGGCGAAGACCTCAGACTGAGTTGGTGACAGTGGGGGAGGGGCACAGTTTGGGTCATAAAATATCACAGTGTGACTGGGCCTTGCCCGTAAGGGTCGAGGTGGGACACAGCACCCCAGTCATCACTGGAGTCGGTGTTCTGGTTGTGCTCATCTGTCACCATTCCGATGGGTCCCCTCCCAGCCGTTCCCGTGGCTGAGTGACAGCTGTGTGAGGGCCGCACATACGTACACCTGGGCCCCGAGAGCTGGAGGATGGGTCGGGAGTAGTTCCCTGGCCAAACAAAGCCCTTTACAAGTTTCCAGAAAAAGCAAAGCTAAGGACACTGTGCAGAGGCCGCAGGAGAGGCGTGGGCACTGCGGGAAGGGGTTCTCACTGTGCACAGGGCAGTGCCTTTTAAACGTGTGACTCCTGAATTTATATGAGGAAATTATGTCCTGGGGTCACTTGCAATTCCCACCGAGATCACTTGGAGTCATTTTGGTGCCGGCTGTGGTGGGAGAGGGAGCGGGCCCATGGCCCAGCCCTTGGCCAAGGAGCGCAGGAGCTCGAGGCCGCCCTGGGTTACACGGTAAGACCCCGTCTCCAAAAACATTTCAAAACAGACTTTTTTGGTTCTGAAGACGGCTGCTCTGTTTTTCCTGGGGAGCAAGTCATCCTTGGGAGGGTGAGTGAGGATCCTGCCCATCTGGGCCATGTCATGCTGCCCGGGCCTCCCTTCCCGGCCTTGCTCACCTCGGTACGTGGTGCAGATAAGTCTTCTTAATTAGGCCAGTTTGGTTTTATTAGGTTAGTTCAGGGCATTTATGGGGAGTGGTGCTGATAAAGCCCAGAACGCTTTGCATGTGTCCAGTACCTTGAACCTCAGGAGGTGCTTTCCCTTCACGATCTCACTTGACTGTCGGTGAGCTGTGAGGTTTCAAGAATCTCCTCCCTCCCACTGGGAGCTGAAGCCAGGGCCTCCCCACTGAGCTCCATCCCCAGTTCTTTTTTGCTTGTCTTTTTGGAGACAGGATCTTGCTGAGGTATTTGGCAGGAGTGGAGCTCTGACTCCGCACATGCCTGGGTTGTTACCATCTGTGTAGCAGTGAGGAATTCGAGTGTCCTGATGTGCCGAAGCGAGTGCCCAGTCGCCTTCCAGCTGGGGCTTGAGTGTGCAGTGGAGCCCTTACTGGGGCCTGTGTTCCAGGGCACATCTACATGCCGAGTTGTTTTCAGTGCGCACATGTGCGTTTTACCCATTGGCCCGGTAAGAGACTAGTGATAGCTGTGAGCAGAGCACAGTTGTAACAATATACTGTAATAAAAAGTTACATGGACCTAATTTCTCTCTCTGTTGTGAGTCAAGTGAAGTACTTAGGTCTGTGGGCCGCTGGTAACCAAAGTCCTGGAACACAAACAGGGAGGTCTGCTGAGTCTGCCCCCTGTGCTTTCAGGGTCACATCTGCACATTGAGCCAGTAGCAGCTTGAAAATGGGGGCAGGGACTGAGTCTGCGCTGAACACACACAGACTTTCCTTTGTCATTTTTCTCTGAACAAATCACACAGCACCTGCTTGCATAGTGGTTGTAAATGATCTGAGTTGGAGTGTGTGGGCAGACGGCTGCCCAGCTTCCAGGCAGACACCCGTTTGATAAAGGGCCAGAGCGGCTCCTGGCACTGTTACCCTCTTTACTCTCTTTGGGGCGCTGGTGGGACGGTGATTATTAGGGCTGGGGGCGGGGATGCTGGTTTTGGAGCATGGCTCTGTCCTGCCTGTGAGGGGCGTGCCGGTGCCGCTCAGCCTGGGGGCCAGTGTTGACCATTGGAGCTTGTGGTCATCTGTCCCTGGCTCGGCATCCTGTCCTGATCAGCGTAGAAAAACGGCAGTCGGGGCATAGTTGGGAATAGTTCTGGCCAGGAGATCCGGAGCAGGGCAGAACCCACAGACAGCTTCGGGCTCCTCGGGGCCTGGGGAGGAGAGCAGAGGATGCAGATCCCCAGTGTGGACAAGGAAAGTGACACGGAGCCATGGTCACCAGGGTGTCGGCCACTAATGGGGTTTTTAAGGCACCTGCCGGAGGCTGGCTGGGAGCACGGTTGGACTCTGCTCTGCGAATCCCCTTCTTTGCAAGCTTGGTCTTTCCAGCCCCTCTGCTCCCTGGCCAGTGGGGCCCCCTGTGCTCTCCCTGCTTGCTGCTCATTAGTTGGCCTCAGCCTCAGTGTCGGTTCCCAGGGAGCCCTGGAGGTTGGCAGGAGAGGCCGGGACTCCCGAAGTGGCAGGGTTTCCGGGCAACTCCTGAAGCAGCCTAAGAGGCAGGTGTGGCCAGCGTGGTGCTTTCTGGTCTTCAGTTTCCACCCCTGGTCCTGGGAGGTACAGGGAGTGGGGACAGACAGGTTCTAAAGAAGTGACCTGGATAAGGGCGTGGGGCATTCTGCAGTGCCCTGGGAAGTGGTGGGGCTTGAGTTTGGGCTGTATCTGCTCCCGCGCAGGAGCTGGAGAGAGATGGGCGGGGCTGTCTTGTGCACCTCCACCTCTCCAGGAAGGAGGAAGCCTTTGTTACAGAACGAGAGACTGGCATGGGCTCTGACTTGGGGTCCTGCTTCTAGAGAAAAGCGTCAGGGCCTCCTGCCTTTGTCGGAGGGTTAGCAAATTATTTTCCGTCCTCAGTAGGTATATAGGTAGGTACTTACCTCAGTAGGTGGGTGTGGGAAGAGAGGGGGTGGGGCTTTGGAAGGTTGACAACGAGGTGTCTTCAGGTGTGTTTGGTTTCCTGGTGTCACTGAGTCCCTAGGTCAGCAGAAGATGGTCCGGAGATTGATTGTGCCATTAGCTGCAGAGAGGGCGAGGCTGCTACAGACATTGCCTCCCTGCTGTGTGGCGCTTAACTTGCTGATGGTCCACCTGAGTGCGCAGAAAATAAGGTTTCAGAGCTTAGTGCAACCGAAGCCAGGTACAGTCGAGTGGAAATAGAAATTGGAAGTTCCAGAGCCTCTCAGAAAAACCACGTAGGTTTCCTGTGTCATCCAGAAAGAAGTGGGTCTTGTGTGGAACCCTTTGTTTCTGGCCCTCACAGAGGATGCTCTTGAAATGCCTAGAAGGAGTGGCCACACCTCCACAGCCCGATGGCAGTCAGTCCAGCACTCTGCCAGCAGCATCTTCTAGAATGAATGGAGGAACACTGTGGCGCTCTTTCCCTGTGACAGGAAACAGTCCTGCAGTCAGAGCCTGGCACCTTTGTGCCTTCTTGAGGCAGGTGCCATCGCTGTACACCTGTCACGACACCCCGAACCTGTCTTCCAACTGGCCCAAATTTGCCTCCATGCTCTTGGTGATCTGGGCGCTGAAGTGCTTGAGACAGGATCCCACTGCATTAGAACCTGGGCTGTTCATGTGGGCCGTCTTAGAATTAGCTCCACGTGGCAGAGTTTGGTTTCACTATCCAAAGAGTTTCTCTCACAGGGGCAGTATGGGTGAGTGGCCCCCTAAAGTGAACATCGGGTCTGCGTGGTTGCCTTTCCTGGGGACTGAGGCCCATAGGCAGTGTGTCCTCAGCCCAAGTGTGTGGTTAATGGGTAGGACAGAGAAAAGAACAGCCAACTGATGGGGGCATGGAGAGGGAAGACTGAATTTTCCTGACTTGGGGAATCTGCAGAAGCAAAAAAGGCCTGGGCAGTTGGCACACATTCCAGAACTAGCTCAGCTCTTGTCTGTCAGAAGGCTCAGGGTGAGGCTTCCACAGGCTCTCTATTTTTTTTTGAGAAAAGTTCTTGCCATTATGTAGGTCAGGCTGGCCTTGAATTCACAGCACCTTCTGCCCAGCCCCACAAGTGGTGGGATCACAAGTGCGGACCACCATGCCTGGCTGTGCATTCCTTCATCAGGGCAACTGCAGATCTTCAGAAGGGATCCTGTTACTTTTCTTTTACTTTCTTTCTTTTTTATTTTTTCCAGTGACTACGTAGCTACCATAAAGTTAAGAGTCAGCAATGCAGATCAGCATTAAGCCCAGGGGTCCTTCTGTACCTGGAAGGTGTTGGTTGTAGGGCCCCTTGGGCACACAGGCCACAGATACAAGAGAAGCCCAAAGTCCCAAGGGGCCGAAAGGACACAAACACAGTGGTAGGCTGGGGCTGCTTTTCCGGAAAATCAGAGTACTGGGCCTTGGGAGGTGCATGTGCACAGACAGGGAGGCGCCTTGTCCTTGCTGGGCCTGACTCGGCTGTGGTTCTCAAGCCCTGCTCTGCTTGAGGCTCTGAAGGAGGAAGTCTGGAGATAGGAATGAACTTGCCCTGCTGGGAGGCTCTGGTCTGCAGCGCGGTCCTTAGCCGAACCTGCAGCGAGGGCCCAGTGGACCTCATACCGCTGCTGCTGGAGGAGGTGTCACGGAGTGGTATCCTCACTCTGACCCCTTTCCCTGCTGATGACGCTGGTTATGACGCTTTTTAGAACCAAAATAGTAGGAACAAACTCTCTCCAGTTGTTTCAGATGTTTTTTCCTGGTTCTTTTTTTTTTTTTTGAGACAGGGTCTCACTTTGTAGTTCAGGCTGGCTCTGAGCTCACTATGTAGCCTAGGCAAGCCTCGAACTCAGCAATCCTCCTGTCTCTTCCTCCCGAGTGCTGGGATGACAGGTGTGAGCCACCACGCCCGGCTTCCTGGTTCTATTTTAAAAGTAATTCTCTCCTGTTTTGTTTTTATTTGTATAGGATACGAAATTGTGGATAATCATGGAGTATCTTGGTGGCGGCTCTGCGCTGGATCTAGTAAGTAGTATGTCGGGTATGTTCACGTACGCGAGACTTCTCATTCTGACTTTCACAGATAATTCTGTACCCATTAGTTTTCTCTCTTTTAGGTGGACATGAGAAGGGAACCAAATTATTCTTTCTTTATTTTTATTTTTACATGTTATTAAAAATCAGACCTGCCTGTGAAATCTTTCTGTTGTTTTTTTTTTAGAAATCAATAAATTACTTCATAGAAGCAATGAGGCTTTTTTTCCCCAGAACTCATCATACCTTCGTACAATTGATTAGCTTATTTTGCAAACCAATTTTTAGCTTTTGTAGAGCTGATAACATGGTTTCAAGTTTGAGATAGTAACTTAGCTCCCAAAATAAGTGTGTCACATTTTCATGTCTGAAGTGAGACACAGGTGCGATTATTGAGGTGTGGTGTGAGGTCTTGGAACAGGGCCAAGCAAGGAGTTGGATGGCTGCCCACTCTTGCCTCTTGCCAGTGGGCATGTTGCGTCAGTACAGGCAGGCTCTGCCCAGGTGGCAGCTTTTCCTCTGGCCCTGTTTGGGGAGTCTCTCTGCTGCCAGGCCTCAAAGAGGGTGGCAGAAGCTCTGTGTGTGTGTGCGTACATGTACACTCACGCTTTGCTTTGGTTGTCATATAAGACATGGCTTCAAACTGAGTTTTTGGGTGCTCACAGATAAGCAGCACCTATAAGCATGGCTTGTGTCGTCTTTGAAACATAGGGCATGCCCAAAAAAAAAAAAAGGTACCACATAGTTCTTAGCATTTGTCATCTCATCCCCTCTGCAGTTAGCAGTAAAATCCATGTTGTCCACCCTCCGTGACTGTGTTTCAGGTGAGCACGGAGGCCCCAGCTGGCTGACGTGGTCATCTCAGCCCTGGGCACTTGCCAGGGGACAGCATCAGCATGACCAACCTCTGTAGTTTCCACTGCTGTAATGACAGCTGATGGAGATTGTGTTTTTGGCATTTTCAGTCTACACAGATTTTACTTGCAAAGAAGGGAATCCCTTTTGAGAAGATTCTTTTTCACAATAGTAATAGGAATCAGCAGATACTTCTTTTGAGGGTAAGATTCTAAAACTATATCTCCAGAAAGCCAATATTACTTTAATTTAGAATATTACATGCTGTTGAAAAGTACACAAGAGTCAAAGAGGTTAAAAAGAAAGATTTCAGTTAAAAAAAATACATATTTATATATATAGTATGGTGTCAACAGTGCTATTAAAATTAGGAAAAAACCTCAACTGGATACTTTTTTTGTCTGTCTTTGGTTCCTTTCCATAAATGTACACATTACACAAAAAGCTTTTCATTTCTTCACTCTTGAGAAACACTACAGGAATGTAGAAAATCACCTCCTTCTGTGCGATTAGATTTACTATTATTAGTTTAATTTATAGCACACATAAAGTTGTGTGCAGAGTCTTTGTCTTTGCCTGACACTGAGTCCCATGGGCAGCGAGTGGAGTTTCAGAGTGCTTCAGTGTGCATTCATCGTTAGAGCGACAGTAATTTAATTTATTTGATTTGGGGTCAGTGTGGTTTTAGACATTGCTCTTAGAAGGAGGTCTGCAATTCTCTACTTGGAAGTCCCGTGTGGTGCGGGAGTCCAGCCAGCCACCAGCTGTGTCCCCGTATCCCTGGTGACAGCAGATAGGCATGCCTTCCTGGGTCCACCCGGCCCTCCAGGGAAACGGGGAAGAAAGAAGCCATGGGGCATTAATATGTTACTTGCGGGAGAATCATGTTGAGGCCAACAGGAAAAATGGCTGCACATCTTGTTCAGAGAGCCTGCTCTGCCAGTCCCAAGCACGAGGGTACCCAGATGGCAGCTTCCCGGAGATCTGCAACTGTCTCTGTAGGCATTTTTTTCATGATGGTCTTTGTTTTACATTTTGGGAACGTTCACAGTCTGAATGGTAGAGTCCCCCATGTTTCTCTTGCCTCGCAGTTGTAATGACGGGGAATGCTAGTGTGTGACTGAGAACTAAGCTCTCCCTGGCCTGGTGTGCTCCAGGAGTACCTATTACTGTGAATTGAACCAGCAGGAGGTGCATGGGTGAGAGGGGACTTATTCGCAGAATCGCGCATGTGACTGTGGAAACCGAACAGGCCAACCTCGGGCTGTGCAGACTGGAGAAGCAGGGAAGTCCATAGCACAGTTCAGTCTAAGTCCAGAGCCCAGGAGTGTGGAGTTCTGACTCTAAGGCAGGGAGGCCAGCTGTTTGGGCATTAGCAGTGTGGTGTGGCCCGCCGAGTGGGTCTCCCTAGTCCTCTGATTCAGATGCTGGTGAGATAGTGCTTTTCCAGCTCTGGGGATCCTTTAGCCCAGTCAAGTTCATACCCTGAATGGGCATCACGGCACCTTCTGGAAGGAGTTTACCCCAAAGGAGTCCCTTAGGCTGTCGCTGTCAGGCATACAAACCCGAGATGGATGGTGGGGTTCACAGGGAGATAAGGTGGGGAGCCAGCTCTTGGTCACCGAGGAGGACTCACAGTCCGTTTCCTTAGTTCCTTTTCCTTCTCTCCCTGGGTGCTGCTGTGCCAGCTGCCTGGGGATGTCCAGGCTGGCCAGATGCTGCTGTCTTGATGATGTTTCTGGGTTTCCTCGGTGTTGTGACCTGGAGAACAGGAGGAAGCGTTTTTTCACCTCGGGTTGAGAGATGTGTGTTTTTCTTAGTGTGAAGCGAACAGTTGAGTATTCTGTGAACACTGAAAAAGTAAACGTCAAGAAAACAGGCTTATCAGGAGGCGCAGGGTATACCACACTCTGATCTTGGGAACAGTGGTTTCTATGTGTTAAAAATGAGACTTGAGCCAGAGGGTTGGCTCGGTGGTTCCGGCGCCTGTCTCACAAGCGAAAGGTCCTGAGTTCGATCCCCGGTAACCACATACAATGCTGGGCGTGGTGACTCACACCCACCAGCAATCAGTACCACATACCACATATCACAGTGCCAGGCGTTGTGGCTCATGCCTGTAATCCCAGCACTCGGGAGGCAGAGGCAGGAGGATTGCTGAGTTCCAGGCTTGCCTGGACTACATAGTGAGCTCAGAGCCAGCCTGAACTACAAAGCGAGACCCTGTCTCAAAAAAAAAAAAAAAAAAACTCTTGGTCAGAAAATTTTGGGAAGGATAAGGTTTCATGAAACGAAGTCCTGTTCCAAGGACACCATCTTGGGTAGCAGTGCGGTGACTACGTTGCAGGCTCCTGCACACATGTGTGCTTTCCCGGAGGCCATGGTAGGAAGGCTGACCGAAGCTACTGGCACCCTCTCTTCATGGTGAGGGGTGGCGGGACAGCTTGTCCTAATTGTGTTCTTGCGCTTCACAAGTCAGATTAGAGGCCGGCGGCTGGCAGGCAGGCGTTGGAGACTGAGTGTCGGCTGAGGCGGGCCTGTGAGACGAACCAGGAAGCAGCGGCGGGCACAGGTTGTTGCCGCACAGGTGACCGGGGGAGTTTGAGAAGTCTCTTCACTGGGCCCTGTGTGTCCTTCGAGGCGTCCTGCAGGACATCCAGTCAAGGCAAGAGACAAGCGAGAAGCGTCTTAGTTTTCATTGTTTGGTGTAAAGCACATTTATCCTTAAAACTTGGTGGCCACCACTGGGCTGTGTCTCAGTTGGCGGGGCATGGTGGCATTCTCTGCCTGGTGGAAACCAGTTGGGAGGAACACACAGAGGAGGGATGAATCCAGCTCCTTCGACTCCTGGCCTCTCCTTCCACTGTGCAGTGAGGCCTTCGTGGAGCGTGAGGTGGTCATGCTGGGAGGTGCTGACCCTGTGGGTTATGCCTGGCTGCCTTCTCTGCAAATGGTGAGGGCATAACTAGCAGCTCTGTAGCTCTCGTGTTCTTTCTGTAAAGGGGACGTGCACATCCAGTATTTTCCCTGCGTCTTTATAGAAGAGTCGAAAGTGACAACTGAGTTTCTCAGAGCAAACATTTCCAGAGACAGTTATTCTCTCATTAGGAATAAATAATAATTATTGTATGTAGTCTGTAACAAATCTCA
Organism: Thryonomys swinderianus; assembly: GCA_004025085.1. Classification (NCBI taxonomy): domain Eukaryota; kingdom Metazoa; phylum Chordata; class Mammalia; order Rodentia; family Thryonomyidae; genus Thryonomys; species Thryonomys swinderianus. Next base: position 26,124 of record PVIC010000224.1, read on the forward strand.
AAGTGTTAGGAACTGAGAAACTTCAAAAGAGAGCTTTAGGAATGCCGGGTGTGGTGTGGTGGTTCACGCCTGTCATCCCAGCACTCGGTGTATATACACATACGTATGTACATACATACATACATATTGGAAATGAATGGACTCCAAAGCCTTCTCTTCCTGAGAACTTAGATTCTGAGTTACAGGGCCGGACCTTCTGGTAAGTAGCTGTGTGAATGGACAGATCCCATCCACATTGAGTGTCTGGATTCTGTTCCTAGACCTTGGGACCCTACCTGTGCCATGGGCAGATGGCAGTGCCCACAGACTGGCCTACAGCCACAGGTGTAATGACCTGGGCTTCCTCATGGGCACAGGTGAACTGGAGCTCAGCTTGCTTCATTCTCCAAAGTCACTCTCTCTTCTTTTGCTCTTTTTGGGATCCTTTACTAGATTTTAATTATGGAGGCAAAAAGCCTGCTTTACGTGAAAATGTTTTAAATTTTAATTATCCTTGTGTATTGAATAAGAGTATTGTCTTGTCTCCCACTATATATATATAGGTGATCACTTACATAATTGTAACACTCTCTTGTGGTTGTTGTTTTTGTTAGTTAGAACCTGGCCCTTTAGATGAAACTCAGATTGCTACCATACTAAGAGAAATACTGAAGGGACTCGATTACCTGCATTCAGAGAAGAAGATCCATAGAGATATTAAAGGTAAGAAAGACTGTTTGTACTCCTTTAAAATACCTGCGGTGGTGGGCTCAACTTTAGCCCAGTGGAGTTGTCCTGCGGCTGGGCTGGGAGGGGAGGGAGGGTGGTCCACAGCAGAGCCCTGGCCTGTCTCCCCGGGCAGCGAGGTGGCTGGAGACTCCCTCCCCACGCTGGGCACCACAGAGGTGACTGACGTGGGCACTGGGCTGCTTTCACAGCGGCCAACGTTCTGCTTTCTGAACACGGAGAGGTGAAGCTGGCTGACTTCGGAGTGGCGGGCCAGTTGACAGACACTCAGATAAAAAGGAACACCTTCGTGGGCACCCCGTTCTGGATGGCACCTGAGGTCATCAAGCAGTCAGCCTATGATTCAAAGGTAAGAGCCCTCCCGCCACGCTTCTGTCCGTGGCTTCCCAGCTTCCCTGGCTGGTGGAGGTGATTCTCTGACCTCTCTTTCCTCCTGTGTCCGTGAATACCTTTGTTGATGTGGCCAGAGTGACTGATGTAGCTCAGCTTGTGTTTGGTGTGGGAGGCAGAAGCAGGGATGAGTGGGGACAAGAGGACATCGCATGTGCTCAGGCATCTAGGTGGGGGACACGGGCTCTACACGGGAGGGTGGAGCCTGAGCAGAGTGGACCATCTGTCTGGCACCAGAGGACACAGGGACCAGGAGCAGGGAGAGGCCCAGCGGCTGGGGAGAACGCGCTTTGATGATGGCTCTGGATTCTTCCTGCTGTGTGATCTGGAGCCTCCAACCAACATGAGAGACAGTGTTATCTTTCTTCCAGTTGTTCTTCCTTATCAGTGCTCTTTTTTTCTCTGTTGCCTTCCACTTCATTAAACCTGGCAGTATAGACTAAGAATCCTAGGGACTCTCATCTCCTCTTTCTCTGGTTTACCTTCCCTTTCCTGTCTGTTCCTCTCAGGACTGTACAGAGAGAATTGGCTCTTGGGAGCCACAGCTTTCTAAGCAAACCAGTATTTAAGTTACTGAGATTTACCGGCCTGATATAGCACCATCTTTTTAAATGGAACCCTTTTCAGTATGTAGAGCCCTTGCTTAAGGCAAGAGTTTTAAACAACTCATATATAATATATATATTTAGCTTGTCCATCCTATTGACCTCACCTGGGGCCCCGAGGGCTGCCGGCCCTGGTTTCCATGGCTGGTTCACGGTGGGTGTGCTGAACTTCTCCAGCGACTCCAGAAACAAGATATGTGTATACGTCACCTGTCATCTCTAGGTTACTCCAGCTAACCAAGTCTCAGACCAACTCAGCAAAGCCTCCTTTAGCAGTCTGCCAGTAGCTGGTCCCCAGTGGAAGCGCTGCTGACATCTGTGAGCGCTGTGGCAAAGGAGGTGTTGAGCCAGGAGGCAGCTCCCTGTAGTGAGCCAGGACTTCAGTCCACTTCTTGGAACCAGAACCATAGGCATGTAACAGAAGAAGCAGTTGTCCCCATGGGACTATGGATCTTCCTGGGAGAGGCTGTCGCCCACAGTGTGGAGGGCTGGGCCCTCCCATTCGCAGTCCTGTGGTTCGGGCTTGGGCCTGGCCTCGGTGTTCCTGATCCTGGCTGTGGTCCTGAGTCTTGCCAGGAGGTGCCACACTGCTTCCCACCCTGTGTTCTTTTCCCAATAAAAGGAGAAAGTAAAAAAAAAAAGTAGTTTTGAAATATAACCGGCAACTATTTGTAAGAGTCAGTATTCGTGTTATCCTTTGATCTGCTAATTTTATCCCTGGATATGCTCTTCAGGGAAATTTTAGCACATGGGTACCATGAGAGTGTGTGCGCTTCTTCAAGCTTGCTTTGGAGCTGTCATCCTGGGGATTGGGGCAGCCGGTGTGGCTGCTGTGGTCTCCTGGTTCTCAAGTGTCCACAGCCTTTTCCTGGGTCCCCTTCTGTACACCCTGGCGTGTACTTGGAGGCGTCTTCCCTCTGATGTCAGCGTTGTAGGCTCAGGGAGACCTGTAGGTTTCCTTCCTGCAGTTACCAGAAAACGCATCCAGCAGCTTTCTTGAAAAGGCAGGAAAAGGAAGCATGCGCCTGCCTCGTAGCTTCTTCCTCTCCCTGAGCTGGAGGGAGCACACATCTTCTCTTCTGGAAGCCTGGACAGGTAACCCGAGCCAGAGTCTGTGCCCTGCTGTTATTTGTCTGGACTGCCTAATTGCTCCCAAATGTGTTTGTACACGCATAGCCTCTCACATGAATGTCAGTTCTCCGACTAAGCACAGCGGCATGAAGTTCCGATTGTCCCTATTCTGGAAGAACCTTTGTTCACATTAATATCTTCAAGGTGATGATGTAGAGAAACTCAGCTTGTTTTCAACAGTCTCCAGACCTTGCTTCTTACATGGGGCTTGGGCTGAAGAACTTTCATCTTCATTTCTCTTTAAGATTATTTGGATATGTTAGCATATGGGATAGACTCGGGTAAAATGCCATCCCGTTTGTGTCCCTCTCTCTGCAGTTGCTTGCTTGATCAGTCAGCCTCTGGGCCATGGCTGCGTCAAGTCATCTGTGTAGGACCCAAGTGTGCTGCTCCTCTCAGGAAGCAGAGGCCAGGGCGGTCCAGGGGAGCCAGGCAGCATCACTGGTGCCCCTCTGAGATCATGGAAGGACGTGCTTGAAGGGCTGCTGTCGCAGATGTGCAGGGTGGTGGGCGGTGTCAGAGACACTGTCCTCCCCTGAATTGGACTCGCTGAGAGGCCAGGGGCGGCCTTCTCCTGTCAGTCAGTGGCTTTTCCTGGTTTTGACCTCAGAAGGAGTGCCTGTGTGCTCTTTGCCGATGGTCTGGAAAACACTGGAAAAAGAGATGGCAAGAAAGACAACCATCTGTGCATTGCTGCCAAGCCCGGGCCAGGTTACTCCCAGGTCCCAAGCATGAGAAATAACCACGGGAACTCGCATGTGGTGGTGCACACAGTGATGGGAAAAGCAGCGGTGGAAGCCGAGTCAGTGAGGACGATGCCAGTAGCGCAGCTGTTGGCCCCTGCAGATGGCCTGACCCCTGCTCAGCAGGGTGGCCCTCCCTGTGGAGTCCACCCCATCCTGCTGCCTGCGGGGTCTGGGATCCCTGCTGTCCTGGCTGGGAGGAAGAGCCCTGCAGGAAACAAGGGTTTGAACTAGGGGAGTCAGTCTGGGCTGTATTTCAGCAGGCTTAATTTGGGCTATTTGGGGTTAAGCTTATGTTGCTGTTAAGTCTCATAAATGTCTTTTATGTGTCTAGGCCCCACATATAAATGCATTCCTAGGTATTGCACATAAGCACACAGTAGCTGTTTTACCTGTTTTTGTTTGGACTAGTTCAGTTAGGAGTAATTTGGAGTTGTGCATGGTTTTCTTCTGTTGATCAGGGGTCCTTCTAGAATTGTGTCCTATGCGTAATTCTTTTTTTTTTTTTTTTTTGAGATGGGGTCTCACTTTGTAGTTCAGGCTGGCCCTGAGCTCACTATGTAGCCCAGGCAAGCCTGGAACTCAGCAATCCTCCTGTCTCTACTTCCTGAGTGCTGGGATTACAGGCGTGAGCCACCACACCCGGCACTGTGGTATGTGGTATTGATGGCTGGTGGGCGTGAGTCACCACGCCCAGCATTGTATGTGGTTACCGGGATCAAACTCAGGGCCTTGCGCTTGCGAGGCAGGCGCTGGAATCACTGAGCTAGATCTTCAGCCCAACCTATGCGTAATTCTTAAAACTCAGTGAACTTGTGTTCTGTCTCTCAACTTACGGCGGGTTTTATTCCACTTGACGTTGTGTGGACATAGGACACTGCTCCTTGTAATCCCCTTTTCTGTTCCATTGAGGAAGTTCTCCAGTGAGGACCCTGATTGCCACAGTGTCTCTGGCTCCTGCTTCCTGCAAGGGTTCCCATGGGAAGAGATCTGCTTCATGTTACCACCTGTGTTTCCGGCTGTTGGCCTCTTAGAGCTTGTCACTTGGGTTAAAACTAGTCTGTTTCTCTGTTGGCAGTCTCTTAGTATCTAATTTCATGTTTCCCCTATCGGCAAAAAAAAAATAGCTTATTTCATTTGTTTCCCCCCATACCTCAGTGTTCTTTGCTATGAAAGATGACCCCTGCCCTCTCCAACTTCTGTTTTAATACTCAGGCATCTGTTCCAAGTTGAACGCCACACTTCCTAGATGAAGTAATAGATACACTCAGTTTTATTTAAGACTCTTACTAATGCCGCGTTGTTAGGTATAAGATACTTCACTAAATTAATGGCCCAGTGCAACTGAGTTGTTTTTCTGAAGTTGAATGCAAATAATACCAGATCTTTGGGGGACACTTCCCATATTCGAAATCTTATAACTATCTAAGATTCCTACAGGTGGGATTAATTAGTTTGGATAGTTGTACTTCTGAGAGAGGGAGAGGGAGAGAGGGAGGGAGAGAGGGAGAGGCAGGCAGGCAGAGACATGTCTGAAGCAAGCCCTTGGCCTCTGGCCAAGGCAGAGACCCTCGTCTACCAGGCCTCTTGCTCTTGGGTGTGCTGACTGGCTGTGGCACCTCAGAGGCTGGAGGGATCGTCAGCGAGCACATGGACAGGTGGCTGCGCCCCTCCCTGGAGGGAGCCAGCTTCACCCGCAGCAGCAGCAACAGGAGCTGTGTCGTGGAACAGGGAGCTGGCGCAGGCAGTGGATGCGGAGCCCGCAGACTCCGAGCTCACGCCTGTGTGAAGAGCTGCAGCTGCTCTGTCCCCACAGCTCCTCTTCTGCCTTGCGCGTCTGCTTCTGCATGTCCTGCCCCCGCCAGGTTCCGGGTGCCGCCCTGTGTGCGCCCAGGGTGATGGAGTCCGGAGTAAGTCCTGCTACTGCCAAGCTTTGATGAGGGGCAGGTGTGGGATAAATGAAGCCCTGCAGGTTGTAGGGAGAAGGACAGCTGGACCCTGGCACCCAACACGTGTTCTTCTAGACCGACCCCTAGGTAAGGCTCTGGAACGGAGAGTGGAGGGCAAGTCTTGCTGCTGGCCGTTCCATCTTGGTGGACAGTGAAGATGTGGCAGGTGCCATCCTGAGGGCACTGGGCTGGTCCTTCAAGAGCGAGTTCTGGGGCACCCTCCACGTTGCTAAGGATGGAAAATGCTCAGGTCCTAGGATCACCTGAACAAGCCTGCAGCTTCCTGTTTGGTGCCAAGCGGCCAGTGCGAGAGGGAGGAGCTAGGTTCCAGGGGAAGCCGGGTGGGTTGCAACAGAGAAGTGGCCCAGAGCCTGGCTTGTTCTCTGCCCTGGTCCCCTGGGTTGTCTTTGGCAGCGTGTTTTGTTCTCTGCTTTTCAGTGTTATCCTGTTCTCTGGGGACTAATGAAGTGTCATTGCTGTCAGGGTCAGTCCTTTAAGAGTGCCCAGCGCTATTCGTAAATGACATGTTCAGTGGTTCACCACCGGCTCAGTTGTGGCCACAGTGTGTGTCAGGGCAGCTGGCATCAGGTGCTCCATGGAGGGCTGCTGGCTGCTGCCAGCTGTGCCTGTCACCAAGCCTCCATATCCGGTGGACCTTGGGCAGAAGAGGCAGGCTCTGGGGAAACAGATTGAGTGGCATCAGGAAGAAATCACAGGCAGAGCTGAGAGCCCTTCAAGTGGATGGCACTGAACACATGCAATGGGGACCATTCTGAATTAATAGAGCTGTGGCCACCGGACATCAGCCAGGATGTCCGAACCGCCATAGGTCCCATTTCAGGTGAATGAACCATGGAAAACAAGTTTTGAACAGTTGAGAAAATGTAGTTATTGTATGATATTAAGGAATTACAAACAATACCAAATAAGCAGAAAATACACCAAACTGAAAATCCTTACCTTCTAGTACGTTCAAGCTTAGCAGCATGGAGTTATTTTCCCCTCGTGATCGCGGGGCTCCCCGGGACTGTGCTGCGGTCGCTGCCCGGTGTCACGAGAACCAGCTGTACTGTGTGTAGCTTTCACGGAGAAGATTCACACCCGGAAGTCTGAGTGCAATTTCTCTTGGGTGCATATCACGTTGCACTCATGTTGAGCCTCGGAAGTTGAGCCTTTGTAATTTGGGGTATCATTGTGGCCAACAGTCCTTACGTTGGTCATGATGACTGGTTTAAATGCACTGTGGCAACAAACAGAAGAAGCCTGTATGGAGAAATGTTAACATTTATTAGAACATGGAACAGGTGTGGTGTCACCTGTCGGTTTGAACGTTTCTCGTACTTGATGGCTTTCAGGTTCTGGGCACAGTGTTGGGTCCTCGCTCGGCTGCACTCCCCTGCCCTGCAGTGAGGGAAGGAGGCAGAAGTTAGCTGCTTTGTGTGACCGTGGAGGTGGTGTGCAAATCCAGGTCCCTGAGGCCACGGTGCCCACCTGACCCTCCAGCTAGGACTGGTGCCACGTGTCGCTTGGGACGAGTGGTGACACCACAGTCGGCTCCTCACCGTGGCTGTTCCTGCTCATCGCTGGTACCCCTGTCACCATCTCAGGACTCGCCCAGTCCCTGAACAGCAAGCGGCATCTGGTGCAGGGACGTCACACGGCCCTCGTGGGCAGAGGTGCGAGATGTCTGGCGGAGCATGCTGTCCTGGTGCTGCCTATTTTGTAGTTACAGCAAGGGCTTTGTTTCTTACTATCATTTAAAAGGAACTGTCTTTTCCAGAACCTTAGACGTACCCGAGAGACCTGCTGTCCCTTCTCTGCCTCAGCATGCTGTCGGGACGCGTCCTGCTCCGAGTCTAACGAGGCCTTTGTCGTCACAGGCAGACATCTGGTCTCTGGGCATCACGGCTATCGAGCTGGCAAGAGGGGAGCCGCCCCACTCCGAGCTGCACCCCATGAAGGTTCTATTCCTCATTCCAAAGAACAACCCCCCGACGCTGGAGGGGAACTACAGCAAGCCCCTCAAGGAGTTCGTGGAGGCCTGTCTGAATAAGGAGCCGAGCTTTGTGAGTTTGGCTCCCCTCGGGCGGCGGGGCTGGGGTCCGTTCGGTCGCTCAGCAGCTGCGTCCCCGAGTTCCCTGCGTCCCCTTTTCTCTGAGTTTGACCCCTTCAGGTTCCAAATATGCTTGTTCTCATCTTGAAGGATGAAAAGTCTTCTCATTTTCTTTTAAACTTTTCTAGCATCTCACGCCTCTTTGAGCCTGAAGAATATTCTCCTAATATGATGGGGAGTCCTGATTTGTAATGTTCACAGTACAAGGCTGGGCTGTGAGCTCTGAGCGTGTAGTGACGGTGAAGACCAGCCTGCGCAGTGGCGGTCCGGGCGTTGCTGCTGGTTGGCAGGCGTGTGTTTGGAATGGGGGCTAACAAGATGTGACGAGCCCCCACCTCTACCCTCCTCCCCTTCCTTCCTTCCCTGCTTCACAGCGGCAGGGCCTGTAGTGACTGTATAGCTCTTATCTCATTTTTCTCTCAAGATTAGGACATTCTCTGAAAGCTGCGTGTTTTGGTGTTAGATGTAGCACCTGTGTCCTCGTTTCTGCTCGAGTACTTGGGCAGAGTTAGCTGAAGGCCGGGTTGAGCCTTCCCCTGTCTCACTGACTCTGACCCGGAGAGCGGGGAGGATGCTGGGAGTTCGTGTTCTTGTGGGGCAGTTCTGGTCACGCACTGGCTGCATGTACCAGGCATCAGGTGGCAGGTGGGCGCAGGGTTCTGCTCCCAGCATGCTGACTTGATGGAGATGTCACCGGTGTCCTGAGGACACAGCCGTGCGAGTGTGCAGCTTCCGGCTAAAGCTCCTTTCCCTCCCACCCCGCCTTGGCCCCGCTTCGGCGGGCAGGGCGGTGGAGCTGAGGGTGTGAGCCCCTTGGGGACGGGGGAGCGACGCACCCCCCGGTGGCCCCGTTTTCACCCTCTTGCGCTCTAGGAACTTGCTGGCTCTTGTCACGCAGGCTGGTGCTTTGGAGCGAGTGGGAACTCCATGTGAGCCGCTGGCATTTCTGTGCCCCGCTGTCCATGCCAGGGTGGGATGCACCGTTTCCCTGGGAAACCTTGTTGCTGCGGTGACCGGCTTGCCACCCTCAAGGGCAAAGGCCTGCGCTGAACGTAGATTGTGCCTTCTGCCGGGACTGTCCCAGGCCAGGCTGGCAGGAAGCTTGAGCTCCGCCATGGGGTGGGGAGAGCTGGTGAGCGGGGGGAGGGTAGGGGGTCGCTTATGGCCCCTCACCTGCTCCTGTAAGGTGAACTCATTTTGCTGTCTCAGGGTATTAGCCAGAGTGCGGGGTGGAAAGTGCAGCGGAGACAAGCATGTCTTCCCCTGTCCACATCTTTGCGGAGCCTCTGCGGGATGAGGAGAGAGGAGGGGAGCCTCTGCCTGTGCGGGTTCGGCGTGGGGGCCTCTTGCTTTCAGGAGGCTGAGTGTCCCGCCCGCCCTGCCTGCGCCCCGGGTCCCAGGCGGGAGGACGCTGCGCTGTCTTCAGGGAGCCTGGGCACAGAGCCTGGGGCCCTAGGGCCTCCCTGTCGGAGCGGGCACTCGGATGTGCCGAGTGCAGCAGAGCTGTGGGGTGAGTGACCTGACCTCGCGCTTCGCAGAGACCCACCGCGAAGGAGCTGCTGAAGCACAAGTTCATCATTCGCAACGCGAAGAAGACGTCCTACCTTACCGAGCTCATCGACAGGTACAAGAGGTGGAAGGCCGAGCAGGGCCACGAGGACTCCGGCTCCGACGACTCGGATGCGTGAGTCATAGTCTGGGCCTCGTCCCGCAGGTGGCCAGCCCCGGTGTGGCTCTCGGCCCGGGGGGGAGGAGGAGTGTTTTGTTCCTAGGAGATCAGGGCCGGAGTGACGCCCCCGTGGCGGCCGTGCTGGGGAGTCTGATGTGGCCTGGGGAGTGTCTTTGACCCCTGTGCGACAGAAGCGCGTGGGGCCAGCTGCCTTGTCTTCACTGTGCCCCGCTGGACAGTGCAGTGGGCTGGAGCTGAGCCTGGGTGCGCTGCTGGGCCGCGCGCTCTAGGGCTGGTGGTGCAGGTGCCGTTGTCAGGCTAGGGACTGAGCAGGGCCCCAGCCCTGCATGGGGGAGGACAGGGCTGGTTTGGGGTGAGGGGCTGGTGACAGGTGGGCGAGGTGCAGAGGGACGGCTAGGCGTGGCCAGAGGGGGGTGGCAGGGAGCAGAGCCAGCTTCCTCTTGGGCTGGAAGGAGACATTGGGAGAGAAACTGAAGCCCGGAAGTGGCTGGCAGATGCGGTGGGTGGAGCGTTCTGGCTGGGGGCGGAAGTCCTGGCAGGGCTGGAAGCTCCATGACCAAGGGCAGCATGGTCTGGGCAGATGCGGGATGCTGGATGGGTACGACAGGAGGGCGGGCTTGGAGGCAGCTGGGGACGTTTGCTGACCAGGGATGTCTGTGTCCAGGGAGACAGATGGCCAGGCATCCGGAGGCAATGACTCTGGGGACTGGATCTTCACAATCCGGGAGAAGGACCCCAAGAATCTGGAGAACGGAGCGCTTCCGCCCTCGGAGTTAGAAAGAAGTAAGGTACGATCGCTGGTGCCCAGGTGCTGCTGGACAGGCACGAACCACTCCCCGTGGTGCTGTGGGCATGGCAGGAGTGACAGACGCTGAGCTTTATTGTCTGATTATCCAGCGGTTTAGAGAGTTGCTGATCTGCCCTCTACCCTTTGGCACACCAGGACCCCGGGACCCTTGGCCCTGTGTTGTTGGTGTTTGGGTGCCATGTCACCTGGCTGCCTTTTCAGGACCACGTCTGTTGGCATTATTAGGATTGTGTATATACCATAACTTCATGGTAGAGCTTTACTTAAGGACCTTATAAATGAATGTATTACTTTCGGTACTTTATGTAAAACTTAATTTTGACTTACTGGTTTCGTGCCTGTTTAAATTTACAGAAAGCAGCTGGACATGACGGGTGCACACATGTAATCTTATCACTGTGGCAGGCTGAGGCAGGAAGATCTTAAGTTTGAGCTTAGCCTGATCAATTTAGCAGCCACTTAGTGAGACCTTGTCTCAAAACATAGAGAAGGAAGGAAAAGGTTGGAGGTATAGGGCAGTACAAAGGCCTTGTTTTAATTCCTAGTATCCCTCCCAAAAAAGCTACATTCATAGTATTTTGGGGGTATTTGAAGACTGAGTCCAGGACTTCACATGCCAGGAAAGTGCCCTGTCGGGGAGCCACATCCCAGCCCTTTAGAATTGTTAGAGTGAGTGAGTCGTTTCTGGCGCCCCGGTCCCACAGCCTCCTGGGATGAGGTAGAAGGTGCTCAAATTCAGACAGCATGGAAACGGTGGCCTGTGGGATGGCCACTTTGAGGCGGTGCCCCTGTCCAGGGTCCGTCTGCAGAGCCCTCCACCCAGTGCAGTGGTGCGGTTGGCACAACTGTCCCCACAGCTCACTGCCCGTGTCCCCTGCCTTCCACATGGGCTCTGGGCACTGGGTCCCAGCTGAGTGACTGCACATCAGACTTCACAGCCTGGCAGGCCAGGGGACAGTGTCCTTGGCGTCACTGTGCTGCATGATGGCCCGTTTCTGATGACCTTCCTTCTGTCCCTAGATGAAAGACATCCCAAAGAGGCCTTTCTCTCAGTGTTTATCGACAATTATTTCTCCTCTGTTTGCAGAGGTAAGTGAGACTTCACGGCTGGCTTGCTGGAGTGCTGGGGAGGGGAGGGGCAGGAGGGCACCCTGCAGCTGTGGGCGCTGCTGGTGAGCGGGCATCAGAGCAGTTGGCAGACGAGTCTGCACTGTGCCCATAGCAGGCTGCCAGCCTCAGGCCCTCTTCCTGAGAGCCACCTCCTGCCCGCCCTTGGTAGTACCTTCTGTCACATCTTCCCCAGTTGATGCCCATGGTGTCATGGCCTCAGTGACCCAGCCCCAAGTCCTGTATTACTGGGGGGACATTTGGCTTGGGGGAGCTCTGGGAAGTCTGTTGGGGGTGGCTTGGTCTCCACTTTGTACAAGTTCATGGTGGGGTCAAAGTCGAGTCTTAAAAAAACCCTGGATTCCCTGGAACCCCGTTTTCTTTGTGCCACAATAGTTGTCCATGTCCTGTGAGAGTTCCATGCTCCTGCAGAAGGGTCACTTCATCTGACAGGGCCCGCCCTGTGGGTGTGTGTGTGTGTGCGTGTGCACGCATGCATGTCCTTCCCTGACACAGCCTGCCCCGAGGATAACTTTCATGTCACTCCACATCTGTGGGGCCCCACCTCTCTGGTGACTGCTCAGCGGCCACATCCAGGGTCCTGGGACTTGAGCACGGGGCTCCACGGCAGGAAGGAAGCACAGCTGCAGCCCATGCTCTGGGCTCTCACATCGTCTGCCGAGTCACAGGGACCCTCAGCCTCTCACGCCCCTCTGTGGCTGGCACCCGAGACACAGTGACACCCTGTGGGTGAGCGTGTGAGCATGCCAGCCCCTGAGGAAGAGCCACAGGCCAGGCCAGGCTGGCATTCCGCTCTTAGCTCTCACGGTGGCCACTTCCTGGTCATCTGTGTCCTTCCCTAGATGTGGTTATGCCCTTGAGTGTGTTACACGAGCCCCATGGGCCCAACTGCCCAGTTGGCATGTGCCCTGTCCTGTGACTTTCATTGGGCATGCTAATAGGATTGGCCAGGAATTAGGGGAAAGGTTGCATATTGTTGTTTTTATTTGCTCAAAACTTTTTTTTTTACTGAGTTTCAGAAGAAACTTTTGAAATAGTTTCTTGTAGCTTCCTCAGATTAAACTAATGCCGAAACAGAAATGTCTGGGCTACTTAAAAGGTTAGCTTGTTAACTCATGGCGTCCCTCCCTCTGCATGTGTTTTATTATTGATAATATTCGGCGCCCTGGCAGGATTTTCAAGACCAGTCCTAGGAGCTCACTCCCAGAATGATTGCCCTGCATTTACCTGCGGGGATGCAGGGAGCCTGTGGCGTTGGTGATCCTGTTCTGTCACTCGTTGCCCGGGGCAGGGGTGGTGGACACAGATCTCTCGGGCTCTGCTAGAGCTGGTCAGTGACAGGTGCAGACAGCGTGTCAGTCATGTGCTGGAGTCTGTGATAGACAGTGTGCCTGGTGCCCTGGGCCTGGCCTTCTGGTGTTTTTCACGGTGACACTGGTGTGTCAGGGATGCCCTGTGTTCACGACACACTCCAGAGTCAAGGCCGAGTGTCCTTGGAGGTATCCACCGGGACAGAATGGAAGAGGGGGCTCTGCAGGGGGCTTTGGTGGCTGTCACCTTGGCAGGGGCTACCCAGATCCTTGGAGGGCGTTCGGTCCCAAGCTGGCGGGGTCCCGCCCTGCCGGGTGCATCCCGGAGAAGGTGAGGAGCTGACCTGGAGGGAGGATGTGCTGCAACGTTGATTTCTCCTGTCGCCGAGGTCAGCACTGCAGGTCAGCTCAGGGCCACACAGCCCGAGTTGCAGCCATTGACACCAGGTGACCATGCTGCGGCTGCGGCATGCACACTGCAGTAGTTTCTGGTGACTGGGACGTGGCTGAGAGTAATGCTGCAGGTGGAGGGCACAGGGCACATCTGCAACGCGGCCAGTCTGGAGGAATGGTGCCCACGGGGCTGGCTTCCTCTGTGCTAGTCTGGCCACATGCTGTCCGCACACGTTGATTGCTGGGGACCCCGGTGACCTGGCAGCTGTGGGTCCCGGGACCTGGAGTTGTATCGGGGGTGACACTCTTGTCCGGGTCTGGGCGCGTGAGTCACACTGCGCTTCCTGTGTTTCAGCTGAAGGAAAAGAGCCAGGCGTGCGGGGGGAACCTGGGGTCCATAGAAGAGCTGCGCGGTGCCATCTACCTGGCGGAAGAGGCCTGCCCCGGCATCTCCGACACCATGGTGGCTCAACTTGTGCAGCGGCTGCAGAGGTAATGGTGGGGCCCGGGTCGGCTCCGCGTGCCACCCTGCTGCTCTCCAGCCTGTCCCTGGTGTCTTCCGGGCCCTGGCAGAGGCCAGTGAGCGGAGGTGACCGGAACTGTGTGCACTGACGGGGGATGAGTGATGTGACTCGGGGGCTGGAGAGGAGCAGAACTTGTGTGTTCAGAGCTCTTGGCCACAGAAGTGACTGGGTGATTAAAAAATGTCAGCTTGGGCTGGAGTTTAGCTCAGTGGTTCTGGCGGCTGCCTAGCAAGTGCAAGGTCCTTGGTCCGATCCTGGTAACCACATACAACAATGCTGGGCATGGTGACTCACGCCCACCAGCAATCAGTACCACATACCACAGGGCCGGGCATGGTTTCTCATGCCTGTAATCCCCACACTCAGGAGGCAGAGGCAGGAGGATTGCTGAGCTCGAGGCTTACCTGGGCCCCATAGTGAGCTCAGGGCCCAGCCTGAACTACAAAGCGAGACTTTGTCTCCAAAAAAAAACCCAGTCAGCTTTAATTACGCAGCCTACTTACTAGAAACTAATGAGCCGAGTGCTTGTAACTTCCCCCTTGGTTTTAGGCTTTCAGGTCTGGCGTTCACAATGCTGGGAGGACCTGGCAGTGGTGACGTCGAGTCCAAGTGTGGGTCAATTCTCTCTTGCAGTGGCTGGGAGCCCGTGCCAGGAGGCTCGCCAGCATGCCATGCCTGGGCCTGGTAGCTTTGGCTGCCCTCGCTTCTGGCTGAGCAGTAGGTGTGGGCACCCCAACACCTTGAGCTTGTTTCTGAGTATCTGTGTGAAAGTCACCAGACTGTCCCCTGAGGCATGTTCTGTCCGCAGTAGTGTTTGGAGATGATGTGCCACTTGCAGCCCTGTGGTTGAGGGTACTCTGTCATTGTCCTGTGTAGCATGGCTTTGGCGTTCTTCCTCAGGTGTCTAGAGGATGGTAGATTCTTGGGGTACCCACGTATGTGTCCAGTCTCTTGAGATGGCCACTTGACACAACAGAGTCATAGGCCTGTGGTGTCACTTTGGCCATTTGTTATTAGCGAGTGGCAATTGCTAAGGCGGCCTGCTGTGAGCCCCTCTACCTGGCTTCTCGCAAAAAATACAGTCCTGATGTTTGAGCTCTGTTCCTCCTGCCTTAATAAAAGATGTAAAGTTTTCAAGCTTAGGATAAAGAAGTAAACACTGCTTCAGTTGAAGGTATCTGTAGTATCTTTGATCTTTCTCTTCCTTTGATACCAAAAATCATGTAACAAAGTACAGAACTAAAGAAAAGTGGAGTTTGAAAAGATACTCATGTGTTTATCCCAGTGCAGACTTTTTGATTTCCTTAGCTAGGTATTTTCCTACCTCTTTCTAGTGACCCTTATTTCTCATGAAAAAGAGCCTCAGAGTAAGCAGACAGAAGCAAAACCAGAGTGGGGACACTTTGTGTCTTGCTTCCAGTTTGCGTTCTCCTTTTATAGTGCCATTTCTATGACTAGTGTTTTTTCCACGTGGTCCCGAGTTGCCTGGAATTGTTGGAAGTGATGTATTTCTGTGACTCAGTTTCCCTGGCACTCTGGGTGGTGTGGCCTGTGCTGGCCCAGTCCACCCATGGTTCCTGGTGCTAGGACCCTGCCTCGGCTCCTCTTCCTTTTGTTGAGATGCACTTTGATTGGCCAGCTTTGTCCAATAGAAGAGGAACGGGAGCTCACAGAGAACTGAAAAAGATTTATTAGCCATAATTTTAAAAAGTAAAACAGTTAATTTTTAATGTATGTTTAACCTGCTGCAGCCTAAGAATTATTTCAAGTTAGTGATCTAGCATAATCTTGACTCCCGATAAAGGTGTAGGTAGGCTCAATCCCCTGCACCCCGGGCAGGGTGGGGAAGGAGCTGAGGTGGGATCAGGGATGAGCCCCCTTCAGCATCCTCAGCTCTCTCAGGGGCCCGTGACTTAGAGTGTTTTCAGGGGGCTGAGGGAATCTAAACCATGCGGGGCACCCCCACTTCTTAGTTTCTGTTCTGAAGCAAGATAGTACTATAGAATTTTCAGAGTACAACGATGGTCGCACTGTTTATCCCAGCCATTTTTATATCATTTTGTAATGCATTGCCTTCTGGTGTTGTATTAACTTACCTAAACCTCAGATTTCCTATAGAGTTGCAAACTGTAGTGCTTATGACCTTCTCCCAGTAGTGTTTCTGATAAAAGAACTTGTGCATGTAAACTTTAGCACACTACAAGTGTCATCTTGTTGTTGTTTTTGAAACGGTCTTGCTTTGTAGTGCAGGTTGGCTCTGAGCTCACTATGCTGCTCAGGCAATCCTCGAACTGAGCAATCCTCCTGCCTCTGCCTCCCGAGTGCTGGGATTACAGGCGTGAGCCACCACACCCAGCACAAATGTCACTTTATATGCATTTGTTAACTTATGTGTATCTTTATAATGTTTATAGGCAATTAATATATGTAACTGTTTCTCTACTTTGGGGCAATAAAGTTGTTTTGTATTTACAATTTCAAAAACCCTTGAGGCTCCTGCTTTGGATGTGGTTCACAGTGAGTCTAGGAAGTGGGTCACTTGGATGCTGGTGGTCAGAAGGGGTTTCTGCACGTGCACACAGCAGCCAGTGGCCTGCACCCCTGGGTGTCACCGGAAATTGGACTGATTAACATGTTGATATTTACTCCACTGATTTTTTTTTAACTAAGATTTTGTTATTTGAAATTTTGTACAAGGGTTAGAGAAATGACGTTTATTTCTTATTTTTGTTTTTCTCTAGATATTCTCTAAGCGGTGGAGGAATGTCATCCCACTGAAATTACTCTGGCATTCGGGGTCTTATTTTTCCTGTTTTCTTCATCTTCCTTCTTTTTAAAAGTCAACGAGAGCCTTTGCCGACTGCCGAAGAGGCACCAGTGAGGGGACGGTGTGCCGGGGACGCGACTGGGCACAGGCCACGTCCTCACACCTGGAGCCCAGAGTCTCTCCCGGGGCGGGAGGGTCAGCTCCTTCAAGTGGTTGTTTTATTTTTTTATTGTTTTTTTTTTTTAACCATAATGCACATCTTCAAGGAAAGTATCTTTAAAAACAAAAACCAACCCTGAAATGTATATTTGGGATTCTGATCAGGCAACTGAAGACATGAAACCTCAGGTATCCTGCTTTACATGGCTCGCGCCCCCCGGGACGGAGACGCGCCCTGGCGGATGGGTGCCCAGATTTGTATATAGTGTTGTTTTTACAGAACCCTCTGGCGTGCGTAGGGATCACTGTGCACACACACTGGCCAAGTGCTTCTGTAGATAATGTCCGTGGAGTAAATATTCGACAGGCCATAACTTGAGTCTATTGCCTTGCCTTTATTACATGTAAATTTTGAATTCTGTGACCAGTGATTTGGGTTTTATTTTATATTTGCAGGGTTTTGCCATTAATAATAATTAATGCCCCTCTTACGGAACACTCCTATTTGTACCTCAACAAATGCAAATTTTTCTTGTTTTTCCGACCCTCTTTTTGGTACACGTAGAAGTTGATTTCCTTTTTGATTGATGGTACTATTTCTTAGTGTTTAAATTGGATCATCTGTCGCCTCCTGAAGCTTTAAATTATTATTTTAAGTTTCTCCCAGATGCAGCGCTCTCGTCTCACCTTTGTTTGGATTCGTGCCGCCACCCGTCTGCGCCCGATGTCGCGTCCTCTCCACAATTTTCCATTGCACCTTGTAGTGCAATCTGCATATCATCCTGCCCTCCTAGCAGTGTCTGGATGCTTACATGAATAAATTTTGTAACACACTTACTTTGCTTATTCTTCTTGACACAAGACTGCAGTGTTCAGGTCTGCTTTGGCTTGGTGTGGTTGTACGTCTGCATGTGCGTGCGTGGTGTATGACGTCTTGGAAGACGGCAGGGAGGCAGCAGATGTCAGAGGCTGAATGTCCCAGTCAGCAGCCTGTGCAACTTGTGTGATTGGTCACTGAGAAAAATGCATTTGGATACTGCCGGCTTGTAAAATCGCTGTACTTCTTGCTGTGACCTTAACAGGTGGTTTTAGTTCATTTAAAGGAGGCCTAGGTTTTGCTAGTGCCATCAGCCAGGGTATCTGTTTTTCTTTGCTTGCTGCAGGGCATTGCTTGGCAAGGTGGAAAATCTCTGGGTCTCGGGTGGGAAAGGGTTCTTACAGCAATTCTTGACTGTTCTATTTAGGTATTGATAGTGTTATATTTTTTGATGTTCATTGTTGTCAGCTCTTGGAGTGCTGCTTCTTAAGGAGGAAGACAGATTGTGGGAAGCAAGGAAGTTATTGAACTTCAGAGAGTCAGCTCAGCCAATTGCTGGGGCCCTGGGCCCACAGGGAACAGGAGCAGGGAGAGGACAGGCCTAGCCAGAGGTGTTGGGAGCGGGAGGGAGTGGCTCATCATTTTGATTGGTAAACAGAGTCTGTGGTTTTTAGATTATTGAATGATGGTATTTTATCAGAAGTGGATGTGGGTTACATATTAATTTCTATGAGCTATATCTTAGTTAATAAATAGAACTGAGGGCCGGAGGGTTAGCTCAGTGGTTCCGGCGCCTGCCTCGCAAGCGCAAGGTCCTGAGTTCGATCCCCGGTAACCACATACAATGCTGGGCGTGGAGACTCACGCCCACCAGCAATCAATACCACATACCACAGTGCCGGGCGTGGTGGCTCATGCCTGTCATCCCAGCACTTGGGAGGCAGAGGCAGGAGGATTGCTGAGTTCAAGGCTTGCCTGGGCTACATAGTGAGCTCAGAGCCAGCCTGAACTACAAAGCGAGACCCTGCCTCAAAAATAAATAAATAAATAAATAGATAGATAGATAGATAGAACTGAATAATGCTTGTCTGTACTTTACAGCAAAAACATTACCTTAGCCAGGCGTGGTGGCTCACGCCTGTAATCCTAGCACTCCGGAGGCAGAGACAGGAGGATTGCTGAGTTCCAGGCTTGCCTGGGCTACATAGTGAGCTCAGGGCCAGCCTGGACTACAAAGCGAGACCCTGTCTTTAAAAAAAAAAAAATGTTACCTTGAACAGTACAGTTTGAGAACATTTCATGTTTCTAGAGCATTCTGTATCAGAGCAGTCAGTATACATTTTCCTGAGTGAGGCCTAAGCCAGAGGCCAGTCGGGCCTATTGTGGGAGACTCACTGAGGCCGCCGTACTCTCCAGAGTGTGCTGCTCTCGGATCTAGGGGCAGCTTTTCTGGCTGACAGAGCTTTTCACATTTACAAGCAGACAGCATCATGACTAGATGTGTGGGTCAGTCTTTTTCCCAGTGCTGGGGATGGAACTTGGGCTCTGCGCATGCCAGGCAGGCACTGTGCTCTCCCCAGCGCTCGAAGCCAACTTTAGATACTAGAAACTGTGGTTGGTGCTAGGTAGACTGGATCCTAACAGAGGACACGCTGTGCATGGTCAGGGGCTTCTTTGCGATAACTAGGCCATATAATGCGTAGCTCCAGCCCCAGTGAAAGCACCAAGTGATTCTTTTGAGTTTCCTGGATCCCGCAGGGGAGGGGAGTTGCGGGGTTCCCTGGAATTTGAGTGGATCGCTACACCACCCAGTCCTTCTAGATTGTTACTTCCTGTAGACACACAGGTACAGTATTTGTGAGGGCATCTTGTTTAGCCGAGCATGTGGATTGGGGTGGGTACCAGAGTGACAGCTGAACCTGCCAGGACTGTGCAGTGGCCCTTGGGCCTTGCGTCTGTGAAGGATGTGCTGTCACTCAGAAGCGGCTCAGTGCCAAGCCTGAGCCAGAACGGCCCGTACGTAGGCAGCCAGCGGGGTAGAGACCACGGCGTGGGCGAGAGCAGTGTGAGCCCCGCAGTGACTGTGCTTTGTGGCTGCGGATTCCCAGCTGGCTGGACCCCGAGCGAGCCAGTGGGGCGGCTGCCCGGGCACCGTGGCCTTCTAGCAGCCAGGCTTCGTCTCTCAAGGGAACCGAGTGCCACCCGCCTTCCAGAACGACGAGTCTTGTTCTCTAGTTGCTCTCGTCAAGTGTATAGTTTGGTTTTCTGTGAAGTATTTTGTACTGTTCCTTTGGCAAAACGTGATCGGTTTATAAGCATTTTTAAATTGCCTTCCTCAAAACAAAACATGGCTTCTGTATTTCTGTTCCCAGATACAGTGACAAAGGCAGAGGGCACGGACGGGCTTGCTCTGGAGCAGCTGTCTGTCCAACAGGGGTCAGAAAGTGGCTCTTCGTGTGCTTCCGTGTTGTGTGTGTGCAGACTTCCTGATGTCCTCTCCCTTCCTAAGGTTGCCCATGTTATTCTCACTTAGTTTTTCTGTGGTCACAAATGTGACCCATTAAGTGCTGCTGTTGAGACCACCTTGTCCCCAGGTGTGGACGAGGGGAGCATTTTCCCATCGGCTCAGCCACGTTGGGGCCCCTCGCATTGGTCCGAGTGGGAGACTTCTGAAGGGGCTTTGGTCTCCACATTCTTCCCAGGGCGGCTCAGCAAAGCCCACCGCCCACCCCCCACCCCCGTTTAGTGTTTATTCCTGGTGTGTCCAGCCTTCTACCTGGGAGCCGGCTGGAATGTTCAGTCTCCCTAGCATCATGCTTTCTCATGCTGTCGAGTGCCGTGTCCTTGTCATTCCCACCTGTCACGTCCCCACTGTCACTGCACGTGTGCGTGCACACACACACACACACAAGAGAAATAAAGACAAATGACAAAGCTGCTTGTTTTGCCTTAAAACTTCAATATGCTGGATTGTGGCGTGAGGTATTTTTATTCCCTTTTGTTAGTACTGAAAACCATCTGATACGGATTGTAAGGCAAATGATTAACACATCTCAAGCTCCTCATCTCATTGTAAATCGTGGACAACAGCCACAGCTCCACAACGTCGGCGTCCCCGGTGGGGCACGGGGTGCTGGAGCACTGCCGAGCTGGCTGACTCAGGTTAGAAAGGGCTCAAGAACACTCAGGGAAACAGACAGCCACCTGGTCGTCCTAGAGGACAGGCAAAGCTCCTCCATTTGTGGGCCCAGCCGGGTTCCCGGTGAAGTCTCACTGTCCTGGCGGTCAGTGCCCCACCGCTGCCCCTTGCCTGGGGGTGAGTACAGAAAGAGGAAAGACCGTTTTGGAAACAGGCACAATGGACACTACTAGAGAACTCGTAGTTTCAAACCACGGCAGCAAGAGGAAGTGGACCTACTCGGGGGCCAGGACTACGTACCACGACTGTACAGTGCTTCTGTATCCGCGAAGCTCACACAACCCTCAACGAAACAGCACGAACGGCTCTGACCAGTGACATACAGGTTCTCATGCGTGTGAAACAGACAGCAAACACCACAGCGGACGCCTCCCGCGTGCACACCACTCAGCGCAGTGCAGCAGTCCGGGAACTGCACTGCTTTCTGCCTCTCTTAACAGAAAACACCCTGTTACAGTCTGTAAATATAACTTCGAAAATTTGGTCAACTTCCACCAAGAAGCCGGTCTGGTGACAAGGGTGTCACCGGAACAACAAACCCCTTGGCCGAACGGAGTGCGTAGCAGGTCGCTATTTAGTCAAGGAAAGTGAGTCCTACGAACTTCCTATTATTATAAAAGTAGAAAGACTGAAAAAAACTGAAATCTGAAAATGGATCTCTTGCTTAAGACTGTGCCATGTGCGTCGAGATCACTGGAAAATCCGTTTTTTAAAACAGCAGCTCACGGATGAAAACAATAAAAGTCCTTTTCTGAGAAAGAAGAGCACTTGCCCTGTCTTCAGCTGAACGGTGCGCGCGCTGCCTCAGGGACAGTTGTTGGGGAAGAAGGTCATTTGGCACTCGACAGCGTCTCAATACTGGCACGAGCTAGAGAGCAGCCCGGGGTGATGGCGAGGCCCAGGCCCGGAGGTGGAGGCTGCCCGTTCCAGTGACAGACGACGGAGGAGACAGGGTTGGGACAGGCGCCCGCAGAGGGAGACGGGAGGGTTGCTGTGAAACCGCGTTTTGTCCGGAAGGAGTGAGTTCACCATACACAAGAGAAGTGTCTTCCAGTACAGCAGCCACAGCTGGGCAGCCGGCGAGGGGTCCAGCCGTCAGTACACATGCGCTTCTTTGTGACTCAGAACATGGGCCCGAGAGGCCGAGCTGGTGGCACTTCGGATGACTTCCATCCACCTGAAAGAGAGGACGTACGTGACTGCCTTGGGCCCCGCTGTGGAAACGCACGTTCAGTTTTTCTTAGGTGTGCACCTGCGTGATACCTGACAGTCCCCCTTATACACATGGCATGAGGGCAGGTTGCTGAGGACCAGTTTGAGAAGCCCTGGCCTGGGCACAGTCATGGTGTAGGGAGCCGAAGTTGCAGAAGTCACACAGTCAACCTCGAGCAGTCCTCAGGGACCCTGCAGAGGACACTGGTGCCTGCTGGTGGCGGCTGTCTTTGCCAGTTCGCCAGATTCTCCAGATACCCTGGCTGTCGTGCTGAGGTAGTGCCACTGGCCTCTAGTAGGTGGCAGCCAGGGATGCTGGTGCCGGGATCCAACACCCAGGACCCTCCCCAGCCCGAGTTAGCCAGTCTGAGGGGTCGGTAGTACTGAGGCTCGAGGAGCCTGCAGATGCCCACCTTTCGCCCGGGGCTGCTAGCATCGCCACAACAGCAGGAGCCAACTTGGGCCGAGCAGCTCCCGAGCAGAGCTCCTCAGTGTGCTGTTCCCATCCAGGACCTGGTCTGGGAGTTGCCCTCCTGTGGTTTCTCTGCAAGTGGCACTGCCCAGGAGCTGCTGTACTGTGGGTATCATTGGAGTTTTGTGTGTTCTGTGATCTCTGGGATTTATGAGGGACTGTGCACAGCTCCTAACGGGTGATGGGGAGGTGCCTACGCTGCCAGCATCAGGGAGGAACCTGCTGCTGTCCTGTCAGACATCGTGGGCACTGCTGTCTGTCGCCTGGGGACCAGGTCAGCCGCTTGCAGCTGTGGGGATGCAGTTCCCGGAGGCTGATTCCCACTCGCAACGTGAATTGCAGGGACAGCCTTGAGCCCTAGCTCAGATCCAGTGGCCTAGTTCTATTTCACTCTTCTCAACTAAAGCCTCCGTGCTTGGGTCTCACACCATGCAGACAGGTGTAGTAATAAGGAAACCCTAAAGCAAAGCAAGGCAACCCTCGGAAGAGTCGGGGTATCCCTTCTTCAGGAGGCCCTCAGCGCCGCAGTGGTGGTGTGAGCTAACTGCACCTGGCCAGCAAGGGCTGGCCTGAGACCCCGCTGGGCCCCAGGGACTGTGAGGTGAATGCTGGCAGCAGCCGGAGCCCGGAAGCGTGAGCAGGACGGGCCGGGCGTCTCCCTGCAGGGGCACCGACCTTTCGAACGTGTACTCGCTCTCGGCCCGGAAGTAGTACACGTGGGACTTGAAGTGCAGCTTGAACACGAAGTCCTTGTGGATGTTCTCAGCCTCCGAGGGGATGGTGAGCGAGTACCCGAGCAGGGGTAGGCTGGCGAGGGGGTGATTGTCCTGCAAGGGACACGGGGTGACCCTGGAGAGGCAGCTTGTGCCCTGCCTGCCCCTCACCAGGAATGGATCATGGGAGCCCGGGGGTCTCCGCCATGGGTTGGGGGTCTGGGAGGGAAGGGGCTGCGGGTAGCTGGTCCTGGCCGGAGAATCCAGGCTGGGACCTAAGTCACTGGGTCTCTCCCTCTGGCCAAGTGGCTGCCAGTGGCCCTTTCAAGGTGTGAAACGCCAGTGTCAGACTGTTGTCAGACCAACAGTCTGGGCCTCTGCTGAGGTGGCCTCCCCCGCTGGCCCACAACACTCGTTTCTGCACACCGGGCAGGGTCAGCGGTCCTGGCTCATGGGCTTCCGTTTGTCCTGGACACACAATTACCCCAGGCCCCTTCCCAAGGGCTGCCTGCCCCTGCCAGACAACTCACCTGGTACGACTTGTAAAAAAACAGGCAGAAGTTGGTGAACACCACCCACAGCTTCTGCCACCCATTGCTGTTTTTGAATTTTCTCAGCAGGTTCCCAGACAGCTGGTTCTGAAAGACAAATAGGCCAGTCAGGAGCACAGAGCAGGGGGAGGATGCAGGCCCATGGCGGAACAGTGTGGCATCAGCCAGGCTGTGGACAGGGGCAGGAGTGCCCTGGTTCTAAGAACAGGCTTCCTGCAACCTGAGGCACTTTGCAACCAGAACAAGAGCCCCCACCTTGTCGCCCCAATCCCTGGTACGTGAAGCTAATGGAACACTGGATTTGATTCTCACCCGTTACGGGTGAAACTGTGTCCCCTCATTCCCAAGAGGGTTCAGAGTGTAACCTCATTTGGAAGTAAAGTGCTTGCAGGTCACACTGGGGTAAGGTGGGCCCTGGTCCAACCTGACTGACCCACAGAAGAGACACCCACAGAAGACCCTGTGAGCAAAAGCCAGAATGACATGTCCACCACCCACACCAAGGGTTGCCATCAGACAAGCAGAAAAGGCAAGGCAAGGTCCTCACAGGTTTGCCTGGGAGGCCAGCACTGATCTTGGGCTTTGGCCTCCAGAATAGATTTGTTCTAAGTCACCTAATTTGTGGTGCTTTTCCCTAGGAAACAATCCATCATGGCCTTGGACAGCCAGGATTGAGAAGCAGCTCCTGGCTGCCACCTAGTGGCCAGGGCTGGGAGCTGCGCTCCTCCGCACAGTGCTGGCCCGCGAGGCTTCCGGCCCTGTCCTCCACCTCATCTCGGTCTAATCTCATGTCCATGTGGAAAGTCTGAATCAAGACAGACCTGGGGCAGCTGCTGCGACAGACGTGTGCACAGACAGCTCTGATGGGAGGGTCAGCACGGGGGAGACAGCCGAGGAGGCCGTTTCATCACATGTTGCTCTTTCATTCTTTGGTCAAGCGACGCTACTTGGGGACTGTCCAAAGAGGTGGGAAGGTGACTGTGACGGCTGCACGGCTTGCAGAGGTAACTGAAGCCATTTGCTCCCTTCAAAATTGTTAAACTGGCATATTTTATCTTTTTGAAACCATAATTAAAAATACAGCTCCAGTCGGGCGTGGTGGCTCACGCCTGTCATCCCAGCACTCGGGAGGCAGAGGCAGGAGGATTGCTGAATTCTAGGCTTGCCTGGGCTACATAGTGAGCTCAGGGCCAGCCTGAACTACAAAGCGAGACCCTGTCTCAAAAAAAAAAAAAATTACAGCTCCAGGTCTACTCCTCCCCAGAAATACTCATATGCCAAAAGGCCCCTGGCGAGGAGTTGAAGTTAAAAAAACTGAGATGTTTCTGCCTCCAGTGTGCCAGGGGAGGCAGAACAGAAGTGCGAACAGGAGGATGGAGGCCCAACCAGGCCAGTCCCTGGGCTGGAGACTCAGGGGACCTGGGGAGCCTATGGCCAGTGAGAGGGCGCCCAGCCCCGGCAGCTCCCACCTCTGCCCTGGCAGGCTGCCACCGCCTGCAGCCAGCTGCGAGGGACTGAGGCCGGGGCTCTGGGTTCCAGCAGGGTCAGTGTCGCCCGAGTTGTGGCCGCTGCCTGTGTGGCACTGCTGCTGTGCCTGGAGGCAAGGAGCCTCGTGGGGACACCGGAGAGCCTCGGTCTCCCAGCCCAGCAGACTCAGCTCCAGCCTCTGTGCAGGAGAGATGGCTGGTCTGTGCTCCGTGCTCCAGACACCCCCCTTTCCACCTTGGAGTCATGCAGGAGACAGACAGGGACAGAAAGTGGGCACAGGCTGGAGAAAGGCCATCAGGTCTGCCTGGTGCCTGTCCTGTTGGGGCTGGCGGCTCAGCAGTGCGCCAGCGAGTGCCAGCCCGTGTGACGTGGCGCCCTCAGACACTGGATGGAGGCAGTGTGCCTAGAAGGTCTCCTGTGGTGAGAGGTGGCCAATTCCACAAATCTTTAAGCCACACCCTTCCCATCTCCACCTATCTGTGGCCTCCAAGTGCTCATATGCCTGAGGGTGGGCAGTGAATGACCACTGTGCTCCTGGGCTGCGCGGATGGGGGCTGGGCTGCCTGTGCCCTGAGGAAGACACGGGCTGAAGTGTGCAGACTGCCACCCAGAGTGGACCGGAAGGTGTGTCTGGGCCGCCTGGCCCTGACTGCTGTGTATTCAAATGGCCATTCCTCCAGGGCAGAGGTCTGACTGCCCCAGCCACAGTGAAAGTGAATCATCGTGGCCGGCAGAAGCAGGGCAAGGCCTCCCTCCAGCACGGAGCCAGTCTCCAGAGAGGCAGCCCCACCCCTAGGTGCCAGGCCCAAAGCGGCATCGGCACCCAGATGACCTGGGTGGCTTGGCGGGGAGGGTTTGCCAGGGACTGCTGGGAAGGAAGGGAGACCAGGGTCTCATGACCTCAGAACCCTGCAGGTCACGGTGGGCTGGGGCCAGAAGTCAGGCCCAGGGCCCCAGGGACCTCAGACAGGGCCACGCACCTCCAGTCCCACAGATCAAAGGTCACCCTGTGGCCCCTGCCATGGGGACCAGGGTAGTGCGCAACCCAAATGAGACAGACTCGTGCTGCTGGGCAGGGAGAAGATTCCCTAGGGCAGGCGCGTCCTTCCCAGGCTGTGGACAAGGCCTGGGGACGGCACTTGGGAATTTCTGTGGCCCTGTCCTGCGTCCCCGTGCCCGGGATCCGCTGTGAGCTGGCTCTGCCTCTAGCTTTCAGGCCCTACTGCCCCCCACGCCCTGCACCTGATTCCATGCCACCGTAGCACCAGGCCACCCTCCTGCACCTGACCCCGCGAGAGCAAGGACAACGGTGTGGGACCAAAGGAAGAAGCCACTTTCTAGGTGGCAGCAGAGACGCACGGACAGCGAGTGCCCACCTGCCTGCCTGGCAGGGAGACCTGGTGGGCTCAAGCTCTGGGCCTCAGCACCCACTGTGGCTGACCAGGCAGCCCACGGCTAAGGCCGAGTGTGAATTTGGATGGGCACAAGGTGTGGTGGTCGGCGCTGCCACCCGTGTGCCCGCAGTACCTCCACAGCGATGCTGAAGTCCACCATGGAGACGCTGGTGCTGCGGTGCCAGCACACGTGCACCATCGTGTTGCCGCGGTGAGGGGCCTGGCGCTCCAGCGAGGTGCGCGAGGCACTCAGGTCATCCTCCGACTCCTGGTCCGCTGCTGTGGCTTCGTCGGGAGACTCTGGAAGTGACAAGAAGTAATGCTGAAGATCTCGGTGCCCAGAGCCTTTGAGGCCGTGTTCCTGCCTCAGCCTCCCTTCCACGATGAGGAACGGAGCCCAGTGCTACGGCTCTGTAGCCTTGGACCCAAATGCAGGCTGTGGATCGGGGCTTCCCCAAGAAGGAGCTCTGAGCTCGGTGCCACTTCTGGCGGTGACCCCTTCTGGCATGGGTGTAGCCTGGCAGCTTTGGGCCACTCACTGTTGTCGGGGGGGCTGCTGGCCAGGACCTCGGCTGTGGGGCCGCTGCTCTTCTCTGCCAGGTCGATGGCCATCTGGATGTCCTCCACCCACTTGTCCATCTCGGCCCGCGAGCTGGGGACAAAGGCCGCGTCAGGGCTTTGGACCGCGGCGGCAGGTCAGGGCCGAGACGGAAGGGTCTGGTCCCGGCCTTACCTGGCAGCCACGACGATGGACTGGCGCTGGCCCCTCAGGGTGAGGCAGTGGGGCACCCCCCACTCGTCCTCGCTCTCCTCAATCTGGGGACCAGAGGGCAGCGGTTACGGGGGGTGAGGCAGAAAACAGGTGGGGCCAGGGGGCTCGGGAAGGCACTGGAAGAGCTGAGAGGAAGGTCAAAGGCACAGCCCACAGACCTCGGCCTGGGCCCCGGGAAGCTGGTACGAGCCAGGTTGGGCACCCTGCTGCCCGGTCAGTCCGGGCTCCAACAGTGCTCGTGTGGTTCCCTAGTCCCGAGGAGACGGGGCCCCGCCATGGCCCAGGTCACCTTGCTTCTTGACTCCACAAGGGACCTATTCACGGCGCCAAGGTCCCCAAGGCCCCACAGGAGAGCCCCGGAAGCCGAGGGCCTGGGGGCTGGCGTCTCCCCGTGACCACCTTCGCGCCCAGCTCGGCCTCCGGCGCTCACCGTCATGCCGTACAGCGGGAGCTGTCCATGCACCTTGAACTGGTTGGAGGCCGTCAGCCCGCGGCTGGTGTACAGCAGGACGTCATTGAACTACGGGGCACAGAGGGGCGTGCGCAGTGAGCTGACGCGTCCCCTGCGCCCCCACCCCACGGCCCAGTGCCCTGAGCGCCCGCTACTCACCAGGAAGAACATGCGCTGCTGCAGGCCCTTCCCGGAGAGCTTGCTCAGGCTGCCCAGGCGGATGAACTCCTGCGGGCGGGGCGCACACAACCTGATCTGTGGCTCGGGCACCTCCTGTGGGCCCAGCCTGCGGCAGGGGCAGTGCCAGCGACTGTCGGCCATGTGCCGACTGCTTCCCAGGGCTCCGCTGAGCCTCTGCCACGTGGCATCTAGCTTCCCAGGTGCTCAGAAACTGAGGCTTGGTCACAGACACCATGTGGCCCTGCCAGGGGAGCCCAGTGTGCCCTCTGGGCCATGGCGAGAGGTTCACACACTACCAGAGGGCGACCGGGACTCAGGAGGGCAGCGGGATCCACCCCTGAGCGATGCTGGTCCTCAGACACCAGCAACACGTCTGCGGGTGGAAGGGCTAGAGGAAGAAGGGGTCAGAATCGCAGCACCCCAAGCCTCACTGACCCTTGGACTCCAAATTCCC
Source organism: Thryonomys swinderianus (assembly GCA_004025085.1). Taxonomy (NCBI): domain Eukaryota; kingdom Metazoa; phylum Chordata; class Mammalia; order Rodentia; family Thryonomyidae; genus Thryonomys; species Thryonomys swinderianus. The sequence continues at coordinate 54,263 of PVIC010000224.1, forward strand.
GACAGTATATATTTCGTGGGTGCAGGTGCTTCAAAAATAAATGAGCAACCCTCTGCCATTTTCAGGGCAAGCCTGGGCAGCTCTGCAAACCGAGGCCCCGCAGGGAGACTGGGTGAGAGAGAGCAGTGGTTGGCCATTTAGGGCCCTCAGCGGGGGTGGAGAAGGCAGGCCCTGCCCAGTGTCCCCACCGTGCTGGGACAAGGCCCCACCCACTGTGCCGACCCTCCCCGGGGCTGGTAGAGTCCACAGGAACAGCATATGCACTTCTCCCTAAATTGTTTAGGATTATTTTGAATTAAAATTGTTATGTGTAAACAGTTGCATCTTTAAAAGTTATTTTTTCATACTTTTATACACTAACTGCTTCTCTTTACACTGTGTGTGCGTGCACGCATGTGTTAGTGGGATTGAACTCAAGGACTTTGAACTGAACTACATCCCAGCCCTCTTGTGAGACTGGAGCTCACTGGACTTGCATCCAGGATCCTTCTGCCTCTGCATCCCAATGCCAGGATTACAGGTGTGTTAGCACACCCAGCTTTTACCGAGAGGCCTGGAGGTTGTTCTCCCTCCTCTCCATGTGCACATTTTGCACAGCCTTGTCCTGGTTTTCTGGGTGGGGGGGGTTCCCGAGTGGTAGGAGGAGATTTTTTCCTGGGAGTCCATAGGCAAAATGGTCCACTTTCACTGCTGCATCATGTCTGCTCTGGCTTTCCACCCAACCTATTCTTTCTTTCTTTTTTTGGGGGTGTGGGGAGACAGAGTCTCGCTTTGTAGTTCAGGCTGGCCCTGAGCTCACTATGGAGCCCAAGCAAACCTTGAACTCAGCAATCCTCCTGTTTCTGCCTCCTGAGTGCTGGGATGACAGGCACGAGCCACCATGCCCGGCACTGTGGTATGTGGTTACCGGGATCAAACTCAGGGCCTTGCACTTGTGAGGCAGGCACCAGAACCACTGAGCTAAATCTCCGGCCCCTGTCCAACCCATTCTTACCCTTCCTGGAACCACAAGATTGTCAATGCCAATGAGATCCTTCTTGAGCTCGTGCAGCTTCTGGCAGTTCTCCATCTTGATCATCATGCCATGGAGCTGTGCCACCATCTCTGTGATCTCCGCCAAGGCGGCTATGGGGGAGGGGTGCTGCGGGTCAGTGGCACAGGAGGGCCTGTCCCCACCACCTTCCCCCTCCCAAAGCCTTCCTTGGACGATGCTTCTATTGTTCCGTAATAAACAGTGGTTTCCTGATGTACTGATCTCATTCACTTCAGTTTCCTCAGAGCATGCTGCGGAGATGGCCCAGTATGACCACACATTGCACTACTGTCCCCAAATTGGGGTGACTAGTGGGCATCCTGCGAATAAAGCTGCCCTGATTCTGTCTGGGGTAGGCATTTTCTTCCCTGTGTCTTCCCTGGAGTGGGCCGGGCACAGTGAGTGTGAAGAGGCCCCAGAAAGGCCTGTGGCAGTCTGCACAGATCTGGGGGTCTAATGAGCATCCCGACACTAGGGCCACCAACAGTCCAGCGCACCCCGCTCCGCCTTCTGTGGAAGTCATGCTGTTTGCCAAGACGGCGACAAGAGGGAGCCTCACAATTCCACTCTGTCCTCCAACACAGGCAACATCTGCCTGCACTGGTAGGTGGGCAGCGGGCAAAAAGGAGCCAGCAAGTGCCAATGACTGCAAATCAGGGTGGCACACAAATCCCCAGGACCCGAGCACAGGAAGAACAGCAAATGCCTGCCCGCCTCCAGTCTTCAGAACGCAGCGTCCCTCCTTCCTGCACCCCAGTTTTTGAAGGGAAGCATTTTTTAGCTCTTGCTTTTTGCCCACGGGGAAAATCCAGTGCTTCCTGGCTTATCACAGAAAGCGTTTGTCCATTTAATCGTTGAGGACAAACTATTCCCAGTGGGGAAATACTATTCCCACTGTAGAAAAGTAGGATGCAAATTGGCAGAGCGGGCTGAGGATGGGGGGCAGGCAAAGCTGAACCCCATTCCAGGGCATCTTTCTGTGGAATCCTCATAACTGGTAGGGGATCCTATTCCTGGCCGGCACCACAGGAAGAGGCGGGCCAGGCTGGCTCAAGTTCAAGGCTCAGGCACAGTCCAAGGCTTAAAGGATGAGGAGGGATTTTCAGACAGCAGCAAATCTGCAGTGACGCCCTGCGGCGGGCATGGAACCAAGTTGGCTGGTTCCTCCCGCTGGGAGGCAGCGGGGCTCTATTAAACACACTGTCACGAGGCATTTCTGACCCTTTCTGGAACTATCTGAAATCACTTTGCCAAGTCTCCTGGGTTGTTTTTTTTTTTTGTTGAGACAGTGTCTCGCTCTGTAGTTCAGGCTGGCTCTGAGCTCACTGTGTAGCCCAGGCAAGCCTCGAACTCAGCAATCCTCCTGCCTCTGCCTCCCGAGTGCTGGGATGACAGGCGTGAGCCACCACACCCGGCATTGTGGTATGTGGTATTGATTGCTGGTGGGTGTGAGTCTCCACGCCCAGCATTGTAGTGGTTACCAGGGATCCAATTTAGGACCTTGCGCTTGCGAGGCAGGCGCCGGAACCACTGAGCTACCCTCCGGCCCTCCTGGGTTGTCTTTTAAAAAGTGATTTGCACAAGTCATCAGTATGTCCTATGTACTGAGACAAATTTTTCTAGAACAAGCCTGGTTCGTGCCCCCTTCAACCTCTTCCTTGTTTCCTCGAGCTCTTAGGTAAGGTCCAGAGGGGTTCGTGAGAACTTGACCCTTCAGAGAGCAGCCTGAGGCGGGCAGGGCTTGCCTGGGTCTCAGGTGTAGAAGATGATCTAGAAGACACCACAGAGACCTAAGAGACAGGAGGCGCTGCCAGAGATGGGGGAGGCCAGAGATGGGGCCTCGACGCCCAAGAGCATGGGCCGCCTCCAAAGTGCCCACTGCACACATTCTGGCTGGAGGCTAAAGGGGATTTTGAGAGCCGCCCCGGCCAAACTCCAACAGGCCCCAAGTGTCATACGACAGCGACAACTCAGGTCCAGGGAGAGCAGGTCTGAGTGGCACATCCCCTCCTTTGAGCCTCAGTTTCCGTATCTGAAAGTGGGACAACAGCACCAATCGCATGGCACTGGCTGCTTCCTCTGCCTTCAACTACCCTGGTTCAAAGGATGGGTTGTGCAAACGAGGGGTGGGCGGGAGCGGCGAATGGCTGTGAGCGCCCTTCTAGGGGACATCAGGAATACAGATTACAGAATGCCAGGTGCCGCCCCGCCCCCCCCCCTCCGCGCAGTGACCCCCCCAGCACTGCCGCCTGCAGGGGGCGCTCACCTCGGCAGTCCCTGAAGTCGGCGTGGCTTGGCGGGTGATGCTTGCACAGCCGCTCCAGGACTTGCTTGTAGTGCATGAGGCGGTGCAGCGGGCGCAGGAGGAAGGTGTTGAGCGGCAGGTAGCACACCTTCTGCTGCTCGAAGTCTCTGCAGAAGTGCTCCAGCCGCCGCGAGCCCTTGATGGCGTTCTCCAGCGCCTCCAGACCCTCGCTGTGCTTCCACAGGTGAGGTGCCAGGTGCTGTGGGGTGGGCCGAGGCTGGTCAGTGCGCCCTGCCTGACTCGGAAACGAGGACCCCTTCTCCCTCATTCCACTACATTCATTTACATTCCTATTTTTCATATTTTAACAGTTCCGTGAAATTCAACTGAAAAGCTCCATGAAGATATCAAGCAGTTTCATATATTTTATATACATATAAAATATATGAAGCATATAAATTGTAAGACACAAATGTCCCTTTGCAACAGGGGCACTATATGGACAAAGTTTGGGTTTTTTGTTGTTGTTGTTGTTTTTAAGACAGGGTCTCGCTTTGTAGTTCAGGCTGGCTCTGAGCTCACTGTGTAGCCCAGGCAAGCCTGGAACTCACCAATCCTCCTGCCTCTGCCTCCTGAGTGCTGGGATGATAGGTGTGTGCCACCATGCCCGGCATTATGGACAGAGCTTCTTAAGGGGGAACCTATGGTTTTTTTCTATGACACAGACCAGAGCCTTCAATAAACATCACTGTGAACTTGTCTTCTTCTCCATAGTGCATAACTACAGTGTTGTTGCTGTTGTTGTCAGAATGGAATCCAGGGTTCACACACACCATGCAAGTGCTCTCTAAATTGCTCAGGTGATCCTCCTGCCTCAGCTTGCTGAACAGCCAGGATTACAAGCATGTGCCACCAAGCCCAGGTGCCACCAAGCCCAGCCCTCTATTTGATTCTGAATGAGGGCACTGGTCCCTATCTGTGGGGCCTGGTGGGGGTAACAGGTGCCCAATAATTCTTTTGGGCATGAAGCAATGAGCAAAAAAAGCCAGGCAGGAATGCGGAGGAGAACATGGCAGGTGGGCGGAGCCAGGACCGCAGCGGGGCCTGTCCTCACCAGGGTTATAGGTAGACTGCATTCTCCACCTGCCGAGAAACAAGAGGACTTGGGGGCCAGGAGAGCCGTCAGGAAAGTGGGCCAGGAGGGGTAAACCTGGTGCTTGGTGGGCCCAGGGGTGAGGGCGGGTGGACGACAGCTGGGGCAGCAGTGAACTGGGCGCCAGGTCTTGGCGGGGCCCCAGCACCCCTGCCTCAGTGCTGAGCTCCAAGCACCCTGGGGCATTGTGCAGGGAGACACTCTGACTTCTGTGGGGAGGAGCCAGGCCAAACCCCTCGGCCATGTCATCAGGGGGGCCGTGAGGACCACAGGTGTGACAGCACATGGGCATGTCTGACCACTGGGGTCTAAACATGCTCCCTGTGTGCAGAGCCGGGGACACTACAGCCAAAGGCAGATGGCACCAGGCCCTGCTCGGCCTGAAAAAGCAGGGTATGGACCTGGGACAGGAAGAAAGGGCACTGGAAACTGGTTGTTCCTCTGAGCATTTAACCAGAATGCCAAGCTGGGCGTTTACTCTAGAACCTTCTGCCACTCCTCTCCACTCTTTATAAAATGCCTCAAAACCAACAATAACTTACACAATAAAAAACAAGTCAACTCATTTCTCACACGGCTGCCACCCCCTGTGCCCAGGCTATTTTTATTTTGCTTGCATGGAGTTCGTAGTGCGGTAGCACAGTGCTGAAATGCCAGCACAGCTGAGAGCTGACAGGCGCGCGCCCAGCTCTCGGGACTGGGGCCGGGGCAGTGAAGAAGGCAGGTGGAATTTTAGGGTTTTTCCTGCCGGGCAGCAGAGAGCGGGCGAAAGTCAGCTGCCTGTAGGAGAGCAGGAGTGGTTATCTGACCAACAGGCACAGCAGGATGGCAGGGCCTGTCCCTGGGGCATGGGGGAAGCCTGGCAGGCCCGGGCCGCTGCCCCAAGGCCCATGCGACAGTCCAAGCTCCTGCAGGACAACCCTTCAGGGGCTGGTACAGCCTTAGACAAAGGGAGGCTGTGTCGGGAGCTGGAAAGCCAGACCAGCCGGGAGAAGAACATGGTGTCTTAGGAGGAAAGCAATGGGAGGTGGACAGCTTCACATCACGGCACAGTGAGGAGGAAGAGGCCCGTCTGCCGAGGCCACCATCCTGTGGGATTCCTACCACAGGACACCGTGAAGGAGGTAAATCCGTGCAGACAGCACATGATGAGCACGAGTGCAGGGTGGCGGGGCGAGCGATGCGCTGGGGGGTCTGAGGGCAGAGAAACTCTTCTCTCAGCAACCATACAATGCACAACACTGGGATTTAATGCCACCCATGGGTCTAAACGTACCACGCCAGAAATACTGGTGCCAGTGGACTCTGTATGGCTAAGGTGGCTGTTTTCTGTAAACCTAAAACTGCTCCAAAAAGTAAAATGAATGCATGGGAACGGAGTGCCGAGAGCCTGGCTACACATCACATTTTCACTGACTGAGCAACTCAGGTGACTGTGGCAAGAGTCCCGTCCGGCGGCATCGGCTTGCGGCCCTGAACAGGCCGCAGTGGTGCCGCAGCTCCGCGTTCCCGCTCTGCATAGGACGCTGCAGGCATTTCCGCAGCTCCCCTCTGCGGCTCCCCACCCTGCAGCACGTCACCGCCGAGTCAGGGCTGGCTGAGCTCTGAACTGACCTCTGCTAAGAGCAAGAGGCGAACAGCAGGCCTGGAGAGCAGCTGCGTGGAACAGCTCTTGCCTGGCAGGCTCGAGGTCCCGGGTCGACCCCAGTCCCCAGTGAGCAGGGGCTGGACGGGTGGCCGAGGCCTGGCTGGGTGGCCACGGTGGCTGTGTGGACCCCAGCCTTGCTGGGTGCTCTTACTTCTTCAGCGCGGGGACTGGTGTAAGGTCACTAGACTCTGGGCAGCTGCCGGGCCGGAGGACTGCTTTAAAATGCAAACAGGGGTTTGGTCCAAAGATAAGTCAGTGAATTAAAGCTCCCTTCATTAAAGGAATTGGCAACCAATTACACTGAAAGTGAAAAAACTGAACTTTCAGATCTATGAGATAGAGGAGATTTCAAAAACAGATAGAGGGGCTGGAGATTTAGCTCAGTGGTTCCGGCGCCTGCCTCGCAAGCACAAGGTCCTGAGTTCGATCCCGGTAACCACATACAATGCTGTGCATGGTGACTCACGCCCACCAACAATCAATACCACATACCACAGTGCCGGGCATGGTGGCTCACGCCTGTCATCCCAGCACTCGGGAGGCAGAGGCAGGAGGATTGCTGAGTTCGAGGCTTGCCTGGGCTACATAGTGAGCTCAGGGCCAGCCTGAACTACAAGCGAGACCCTGTCTCAAAACAAAACAAAACAAAACAAAACATGATAGAGGATTAGCGTAATGTTGACAGCCTTGCTTGGGAATATTTTCACGCAGACACTCTGGGAGGTTTAAGCCTATTTGCCTTGTACACTCATTTAAAGTCATAGAATTTACTGAAATTCCTACAGAGCTCAGCACTCAGTATTCTGTCATGCTTAGAGAAAGTCAAAACAACTGGATGAAAATGAAATGTGTGGCCAACCAAGCAATGTTTTGTTTAACATCATTTTTAAAAAAGTTTCAATGATCCGTTCACAAAAAATATGTGTGGTTTTGGGTACAATGGAAAGCTTCTGATAAAAAGCTTCATGAAGGCGCTTTCTCCAAATAACATTATCTAGAAAGGCTGTGAGAATCCATCACCCCGTGGCTTCTGGCTGTGTCATATCTGGTGTGGATCCGGAGACGCCTGCAGCCCCGGCCCCACCAGCTCACCTTCATGGCCTGGATGTTCTTGAGCATGATGTCGCCGATTCTTTGGTAATCTCCTCTGATGTGGGCGTTTGAGCGGCCTTCCCTGAGAGCAAATGCCAAGGTTAGCAGGGAAACAGCCCCGGACGCGCCCCGGCCTCAGCTCCCAGAACATCCACGCACAGCTTCCTCTCCTGGCGCCCACTGTGCCCGCCCCAGGGCACCTCCTCTGCGCTGCTCGGGAGTTACCATTTATTAGTAGCGGGAGTCTTGGAAATGATGTTCCTGTTTCTGCAAAGCACTGAATTCCACAAATGCTTTGAAGCAGAAGAGGCAGGGCCAGTTGCTGAGCCTTTTATTTGGGCCTCACATTAATGCCTTCCCTGCACACCTGGGTGCCTCTTAGCACCAGGAGACGGGCAGGAAGATCACTTGCGGGAGCCGGCTCGGGAAATGGACTGCGGGCTCGGTGGGTGTGAACAGCACTCGTGGGAAGCAAGACGCAGCCCTCCAATCAAGGTTTCTGCTCCCAAGAGCCCTTAGCCTGAAGCAGAGAACTGCCTGCAAAGCCCTTGGGAAGGGAAACCTATCACGGAGGAAATGACAGAGAGGGGCGGCTGAGTACCTGGGTACATTTTGTGCCCCATGGAGCTCAAGGCTTTGAGCTCCAGAGGCGATTAACAACCGTGGTAGTGAGTGTGTGTTCCTGCTTCCACGTGCTCAGAATGCACGATGCACGTGTCACAGGCACTGCCTCGTTTAATCCTCAAGCAGCCAGACAGGTAGGGAAACCGAGGCACAAAGACCCACCTTGTCCAGTGTGGGGGATCATGAGGCAGCGTGCCTCTCCCCACACCCAGAGTCTGGTTTGCCAGTGGGCCCTGCGCGTCTGCCAACTCAGCCAGGACAGGAAGATAATTTCCCACAGTCAAATAAGCATCAGCCTGGCTAATACCTTCAAAGCCAACATTCAGGACAGCTGGGAGCCAGGGTGTGAGAGATGCACTGCGCCGACGGAGCAGGCCGGCACGGCAGTGTGAGCCTGTAAGCTCCCACTCTGGGAAGCCAAGGCAAGGATAGCAAGTTCAAGCCCAGCCCGGGGTATCTGATGATTTAGAGACCCTGTCCCAAAATAAAAAATAAGAAGGGCTGGGGGGTGTAGCTCAGCATGAAGGCCCTGGGTTCAATCCCCAGTACAAACCAACAGTGGTGACTCATCCCCCGGCTGTGGGTGCTAACAGCTTCCAGCAACCCACTTCCACCTGCCTCAGCCTCCTGATGGGCCACCTCCTTCCTCTGCCTGGGCTGCAGGGACCAGCCAGCCACTGGCGGAGTGTACTCCGCTGCTTCTGATGAGGCACAGAGCATGGAGCATGTTACAGGGGCATGGGGGACCCCACACCTTTAAGGTAATTACAGTTCTGTGGAAGCAGAGAGGAGAGGAGGGAGGAGGGCGTGGGGGGAGGGGAGCACAGGGCACCCTCAACCACACCCACTCTTCCTGGGCATTTCAGCTCCTCTATGTGCCCTCTTTTCTCTCTCTCTCTCTCTCTCTCTCTCTCTCTCTCTCTCTCTCTCTCTCTCTCTCTCTCTCTCTCTCTCTCTCTCTCTCTCTCTCTCCCTCTCCCCTCTCTCTCCCCTCTCTCTCTCTCTTTTTCTTTCATGTCTTGCTATGCAGCCCAGGCTGGCCTTGAACTCGGGGCGTCCTCCTTCTGCCTCAGAAGTGCTGGGATTCTATGCACGTGCCATGCTCAGCTTTGTGGTGCCCAGCAGAGCTTTCTAAGCCTCTTCCACTCTCCCTGAACCTGCAATTCCTCCCCACTTTGCTGCCTCTGGGCTGCCCTCATCAGCACTCCTCTCTGATCACACGGGTCCTAGTCAGCGTGGTGACGCACGCCTACAATCCCAGCGCTTGGGAGGCTGGGGCAGGAGGACCGCTGTGAGCTCCAGGCCAGCCGGGGCCACATGAGAGAGTTCAAGGCCAGCCTGGAACACATAGCAAGACCCTGCCTTGAGAAACCAAAATAAATGACATCAAATAAATAAAATAAAAAAATAAAACCTGTATTGTGTCCTGGTCGTGCCCTGGCATGACTCCAAGGCCACCCTCAGCCTTCCTCCTCCCGCCTGCGGGCCTTCTGCCCCTCCCAGCCCAGGACTTTCTCTGGCCATAAACCCTCGCTGGGGCGCCCTCCTTCCATCCTCTCCTGGGTCCAGGGGATCCTTCCCAGGTGGCAGTTTCCATTCTCAAAGCCACACCTGTCCCCAAACACTCTGTCCTTCCACAGGGTCCTCGCAAAGGGCCCCACAAGCCCACGGGACTGTGATGCTCTGGGCTCAGGTCCAGTTTTCCCACAACCCTCTTCCTGTGGTGTTTCCTCGACGATGTGACTGCTCTGCCCAAGCTCGAGTCCCGCACGGCCTCGCGTCTGTCCCCTCCCTCCCTCGCAGCCTGAGGGACACCGGGAACTGACCCGGCTACTGACCCGGACCCAGGCCTGCATGGTAGTCTGTGGCTTGGGGCTCCTCTCGCGTTTGAGTCACAGACGAGGCGCGGCTGCGCAGTTCGCCATTTGGTCCTTTCGCCGATCGTTCCCCAGGAGCAGTACACACTGGCTCGGAGGGGAGTGCGGGCCCGGGGGTGACTTCCACGCTCCGAAACCTCTTTTCCTCTCCGGGCTGTCCTCCACACCCAAGAAAGACGGTCCTCCATTCAAAGGGCAACCCAGTGCCTAGGCCAGAGGGACCAGATGTGGCTCAGTGGATGCCACAGGTCATGAAGAGGCCAAGGACAGGTCACTCTTCCTCTGGGGCACAAGGCTGCGTCACTCGGGAACTGCCACACGGGTGTGCGGGGCAGGGCAGGGAGGGCGTTAGTGCCACGGGTGGAGGAAAAGGGGTGTGGATGCCAGGCTTCCTTTAGCACACCGCCTCTGTTCTTTCGCCAGCTATGTATTAAAAGAAAACCTACTGGTCCCAGGCATGGTGGTGCCCGTCCTCCTAAAACTTCGGGGAGGCTGACTCAGAAGGATCAAAAGTTCAAGGCCACCCTGGGCCTCAAACTTAGTGACTCAGCGAGACATTAGGTCAAAATAAGGAATAAAAAGAGCTAAGAAGGGAGCTGGAGGAATAGACGCCATGGCACCTGTCTCCGATCCCCTTGCCCTGCGGGGTCCGGCCCGGGTCACGTCCCCGCCCACAACACTTTCCTGTCTGCTGCGTCTATGTGGCCAATAGAACGGCAAATCGCTGTGCTGTGCTGGAAGACGCACAGCTAAAAGGTCCTTTCACCACTGAGAACCTGGAAAGGGAACGATGGCTCTCCCATCGGCCCCTCTGGCGCCCACCCACGGGGACATCCCTGGCTGGAAGGCGGGCAGCACAGCTGCAGTCTGGGAACTACTGCACTGGCGGCTCGAAGGCGCAAATTCCTCAGACAGTTTCCCTCGGGAACGCCATGGAGAATCTATGAGAAACTGCCTTGCGTGCCACAATTCTGACCCATGGGCTGCGACTGATTTACTCCCAGGAGCAGCTACCCGGGCCATTGGTAGAGGGCTGAATACACATACACATGCATGTGCGCATGCACACACACACACACACACACACACACACAGAGGCATTTTTCAGTCTTTCTGATCTTGTTCAAGCACTTCACTCCCCACAGTACGAGCTGGTCAGTCCTGATCACAGGGGGACCGAGGAGGAGGAGGACAAGAAGGACATGGAGTAACTATTTGGCAGTGGGCCAGCCTGGCATGGTGAGGCCATCCAGGAGAGTAGACTGCGAGTGTGTGCCCAGCAGCCTGTGAGAAGGCAGGAGGCTTTGTCCCCAACAACTGAGAAACACACCCACAGTGTGCAGCTGCAGGTGGCCAAGCTGCAGGATAAACCAGCGCTCTGCCCTCTTGTTCGTGTGCCCAACCACGGGGCCACACAAAATCCATCCAGATGGCCGCTGACAGGAAGATCTCCCGCCTCTCCCATGAGCGTGCTGAGCCCTGCAGGGGGGTCTCTGCCAGGGCTCGGGAGCTCTGGGCACGCTGCGAGGAGAGGGCTCTCCAGCAGGAGCCGGGGGGCACGTGCAGGGCTCCTTGAGCACCTGGCAGAAACCCACGTGCGTCTACACAGCCCCCAGCCGACTCCTCCTTCTGCAACCAAAGAAGAATCATCTCGTTTTGTTCAAACACGCCATGCAGCTCAGGGCTATGGGGCCGCCTTCCCACCCGGCTCTGGGTCCCTGTGTCCGGATGTCCTCTGAGCCCGAGAATAGATCCCGTTGTTTGAAGCCTCTGAGTTCCCATTTGTAAAACAAACATCACTTCCTGTCCCTCTATGCCCTGCAGTTTCTGTGATTCTGAAAACAAGAAGCAAAGATGGGTGTGATCGTGTGTGTATGTATGTGTGTGTATGTGTGTGTGTGTGTGTGTGTGTAGGAAAAGGGCCCTGTGTGAAGGAGCAGATGGCTAAAGACAAATCCTACGTGAAAACAAGGGAGGGGCTCAGAAACCCAGAGTAATGAGCCAGGGAAATAGATGCTATTACTATACACGTAACACATGACGAGGGGCCACAGGGGACAGAGGACAGGGTCCTCTGGCGGGTTTTAGTGTCACCTGAAGCCTGAAGAGAGGAAATGCCATTAATGTCAATGTGGGTTCACAGCACCACTGAGGTCCTTCCTGAGCCTAGCCTGCGGCTCTCTCTTGCCAGCCTGGAGCCCGAAGCCTCAGGCCCTCCGCCACTCGGCCACTCTTAGGTCACCTCAGCTGCGCTCTCCTTCCTCTGGAGGTCGAATGCCAGATCGGTTTGGTAAGAGGAGCAGAAGTGACAGCCCAGGCACAGCAGGCTGGACAGCATCCAGATGAAGCCAGCTCCTCAGCCAGGTTCACTCCCAGGGCTGACGGCGCATGCGCCAAAGTGAAGCCACATCACCTGGCCAGAGACCTAGGCTCTCTCTCTCTCCCTCTCTCTCTCTCTCTCTCTGACAAAGAAACCTGCCTGCAATTCTGGCAACTGAAGAATACTTCTGTTTGTTCCTAAGGAAGACAGCTTGCTCTTAAAGCACAACAAAGAAACTTCAAGTATAAATAAGGAGCAAAATAAAAGGCAGTAAGAAACACGGAGATGGATCTTTTCCAAAAAGGAAAGGGGACCAAGAGATGTCAGGGGGGAGAAAGTGACAGAAAGAATGAAGAGGTGTCACATATGGCATCAAATCCACACCAGGGACGTTCATTCTGTACCATGTGCTAGTAAGCCACGTGTGTATGTGGCTGGCATGTGGCTCAGGGGTGCAGCACTTGCCAGGCCATGCCTGAGCCCTGGGCTCCATCCCTGACTATATCACACACACACACACACACACACACATGCATCTACATGCACACGCGCGTGCACACGCACGGTATGTTGGAGTAGATGGACAGTCCTTCCTTCCCAGACTACTACAAATACTTGCAGGTGAAAGAGAATAATAGTCCGGAAGATCAGCAAGGAACTTCGGTGCCCATAAACCGAGCTGACTGGAACGGACCGTGCTGTCACTGTGCAGGTCCAGGGGCAAGGCCTCGCAGGTGACTTTAGGGTGACTTTACTGGTTGGTGGCTGGAGTGTGGCTCAAACAGGGGTGAAGAAGTAAGAAAGATCAAGACGTGATACATGTATGTACCAGGACCCACGACGAACAGATTCGTTATGTTTTGCAGCGTATACTAAAAAAAATTTTAAGAGAGGGAAAAAAACAGAAGGGGCATATAGTCTTTGCTTGGGAACTTGGTTTTACTCATGCTTTAAAAGCTGACACTGCCAAAAGGGACCCCCTGACCTCCCCAGGCAGTGGAAAGCACACTGGAAGGTCAGTGGGCCTTCAAAACAAATGAACAAGGATGAAATCATAAATAAATGTACCCAGTGTACGTGTGACCGCCCTGCCTCATGTGCCCCTACAACAGGCGTTGCTTTGCCTTCCTCCCCCTCCCTCTTTGCATTTTCTCGGCTCTTCCACGCTCACCACACTGCCTCGCCTCTGGTGTGCTGTACGGTATTTCTTCCGCAGCAGCGATGTACAACCCCTTTCACAGGGTCTCACTTTCAGAAGATTTTACAAACACGACAAGAGCACGGCCCTGACCTGGCTGCAGTGAGGCAGGAGGGTCAGGAACTGTCCTAGTCTCACTTTACAACACCTGGACTAGGACAGCAGATGTCACAATGGGAATGCCCACCACACCCATCTCACTAAGCTCCCAAACTCCTTCCCCTTTGGGCGTCTAGAGCTGTGCCATCCAGTATGGTAGCTGCATCCTCTACCAAAGTTTAATTTTACTTAAAATGAAATAAAATTCTACAATTCAGTTCCTCAGTCACACTAGCCATGTCTCAGGTGCTCAATCGCCATGTGTGACCACTGCCCAGGACATACTGATTGATTGGATTAAGAAACAGTTGGCAGATTTGTGACAGTTGTGCATTTGGCTGTGGATGATTGACATGTAGACCAGCAAATGGAGGAAGGGGCGTCAACCAATAAGCTTGTAGCCTAGGTAGAATAAAGAGGGAAAGAAGGAAGTGGCCCCATTTTGTATAGTTTCGGTCTGCTAAAGCTGGTACATCCCTTACTGCCTTTGTGTTTGGACTTAGGTCTCCTGTGTCTTCAGCCTTCCCTCACAGACTCACACAGAGGGCCTCCGGGGCGTTTCCGGGCCTCCCCTTGGCCTGGTGCTGTGTCCCTGACCCCCCTTGCTCTGTGGCTCCCTCTCCCCAGGCTGAGAGCTCTGAGCCTCTGTCTGTCCAGCACACACGGTGGCCCCGTGCATTCCTCGCTGACCCTGTAAGCCTACCCCATACAGCCCCGTGCATAGTTCTGTGTGTGTTTCCTGCTGGTTCTGTTCCTCCAGAGAACCCTAACTAGAACCCTCCGCGACCTGTGGCTCTCAAACTGGTGGCAGGATAGGGCACTTCCAACTGGCAGAAGGTTCCTCTAGACCGAGCACCCGAGACAGAGCCAAGGTGCATGTATGGACTGTGGCCACTTCCCCTCCCCTGGCCTCACAGGCCCCAGTGGAAGGGCCTGGCCTTTCCTGAAGACTCCTGAGCCTCACTCTCCATAGGGACAGAGATGAGGACGACCCTGCAGATGGTTGTGATGGTCAAATGGACAACTTAAAGGAAGATGCTTTAAATGACTCCGTGGCAACAGCTGTCACTAAGTGGCACAAACACCCCATGGGTGATGCACAGCAGGGACATGATAACTATTTGCTGGATAACTGGGATAAGGTTGTGGGCAATTTGTGACTTCAGGATTCATAGCACGTCTGTGGCTTTCCTGTTGAACAACATGGGCTGTAGATTTAGCTCAGTGGCATGGTGCCTGCCTTGCAAGTTTGATCCCTGGTACTAAAAAAAAAAAAAGAAAAAAAAACCAAAACGATAAAACCATGGACACTGCCATGCGGGGAGCATTCAACATGTGTTGTAGAAACCATCAAGTTTTAAAGCCACTTTTCTTCTTCTTCTCCAGGCTAAGCCTTCTTCAGTGTCCTTTGGGTGCTCTTGGCACCCCTGGAGACCTCGGTCACAGTCAGAGGGGGCTGTGCAACTTTGTCTTCTCACAGGTGACCATGTTTTCACCTTGCTGAGCCTCAGTTTCCTCCTTTGTACTTCCTGTTTGCATTTTTGCAAGGATTAGTCAGGGTAATGCATGTGACAGGCATTTTTTTTTTTTTGGAGACAGATTTGCAACCTAGCACAGGCTGGTTTTGAACTCATGGCAGCCCTCCTGCCTCAGCCTCCCTAGGGCTGGGGTCAAGGTGTGCACTTCTGGTTGTTACTGTTACTTTTGCTGTAGTTCCCTGTGCTCAGCCACTGTGTCCTGGGCCAGCTGGGTCGTCTGTACTTTCTGGCTGTTGGGAATAACGTTGCTCTGAACTTTGCTCTGTAAGTACCTGGGTTACCCGCTTCCAATTCTTTTGGATGGATGCTTCGGAACGGGTGTGCTGGGTTGGATGCCAACTCTCTGTGTATTTTTTTTTTTTTTTTTTTGGAGACAGGGTCTCACTTTGTAGTTCAGGCTGGCCCTGAGCTCACTGTGTATTTTTCTGAGACATTCCTTTGATTTTTTTTTCAATAGCAGCCAATGCAAAAACTAGAAGCTTCAGAGAACAGGTACTGTGATAAGGAAAAATACATTACTTAGTTGAGATTTCTTTTGCTGGCTCGTGCACAGTCTCAGTCTACTCTGATGGAAGGAAGGCCGCGACAAGGCCTGCTCTAGAAGATTCTGTCTTGGGCTTTTTCCCCTCTTTAAAGATTTGATTCTTCTCGTGAATGGCTTCCAGACCTGCACTTTGGGGCCCAAGGCCTCGCCGGCCGGGGACTCACACTCCCAGCCAGCCAGAAGGCTGTCGCGGATGCCTCAAGATGGCCATGCCCAGGGCAAGCTCCTCCTCCCTCGTGCACTTCTCTCCTCTTTGCTTCGCTAACTGCTCTTCTCATTCCAGGCTTTCAGTTTCCCACATTTACCCTCCAGCGGCCTCCACTACCTTTCCTTCCGTCCCACTGAGCCTCCCTGGTCAGTGGCGCCTCCACACCCCGTCTGCCTGGTCGTCCTGGCTGCACTTCTGCATTGCTTTACATGCAACTCTGGTCCAGCTTTCAGGCGGCAGATCCTCCTGGAAAACCTGTCTGCGACCCTCGCCTATTCCGGCATCTCTGGATCCGTCCATATTCCCAGCAGCTCAGAGCTGGACGTGCACGGCGGTTCTCTGGACCAAAGCGGGCCCTGGTCTGCTGCAGGGGGGACCCCAGCCAGCCTGGCCCAACACCCGCCCATCGTGTCGGGACTGGAGTGTGTGGTCCGGAGGGAGCACCTGAGGCTGGGTGCAGGTGTGTTCTCTGAATATGTCTGAAGAGCTGGGTAAACTGGCCTTTGCTTTCAAAAGGAAAAGTATTTGCCCAGTTTTCAGAACTCACCTAACCAGTTTCCTTGTTTTCAAAGAAAGAGGAGAAGCTGGCCTTTGTCAGCATGGAACAGGCCTTGGGCACATAACACACACACACACACACACACACACACACCTTACCCAGGTGTGTTGACACAGGAGAAGGTGACATTTGGAGAGGGGCAGATGTGTTTACTAAAGTGGGGTTGGGCCCAGTCATTCCAGACCGCTTCCTGCTATTGTTCTGTCCTGGAATTTCCCACTGTCCGTGGAGGAACCTGTTGGGCCTTGTGAAAGAATGGAAAGGAAAAATCGCAGTAGCTGTCATGTAGGTGCCAGGTTTGGGCAACTCTTTGTTAGGGCAAACTTTAGATTTGCTCCCAACAACTGTAACTTGTGACTGAAAATGCCAACACAGAGTAAGATCTGGAATTGGGCTCGTAGTAATGTACCAGTGCTGGCTTCTTAGTTTTCATGACTCTGCCATGGTGATGTGAATAAAATTAAACACTGGAGGGAGAGGTGCTGAGAGGTGCATAGAAACTCTGATCATCATGGAAACTTCTGTCTAAAATGAGGGGACACAAAAAGAATCGGGACGTATTATGTATGTGTACCAACTCCCTACAATGAATGTAATTATTACAAACATACAATTGCAAATTATTGCAAATGTAGATTAATAAAAATTTTTAAATTCCAAATTTCAAAATGTTTATTTTTAGAAAAGTGGTCAGCTTTACTCCCTTTCTATTAGTGGGGGGGGGTACTCCTCTCTTCCTACGAGAGGGTAAAGTGTACTAAGCCTTCATAATTACTGTCTCATTCAGTTTATGAGTGATAAGCTCCAGTCCATTCCATGTTTCACAGATGAGAAAACAAGTCGTCTGGGTCCATGGATCTCAACCATCCAACTGGTAGGAGCCTGTCTGCGTTTACTGTATCATAATATGAAAGCAAATGTACACGTACTGATTGCTCACACACACATGCGCACATTTTCACACACACACACACACACTCACAAACATACCACATACACTGACTGTGTTAGTAACTCCTAGACCTGCCTGGGACCCACCCGTCACTGCCTGTGTTCAGCCCATGCTTTCCTGTCCTGTGTAGGCATCAAATGCCCATGTGCCATCCAGATCAAAGCAGCAGCAGCACTCTGTGCCCACTCTGAGCATAGCACTCATCTACAAAAGGACCTCAGCCTCTTGCCTCTGTGCTGCCTCCTCTTAAGAGCGTGTTATGGTTTCCCTCTAGAGACCCTCCCCAAAGCCTCATGCACTTTTAAGTGGGGTTTGTGGAAGGTGGTTTCTTGCTGACTTGCTGTTAGGAGGCGTCTGGTTGGAAGAGGAGATACAGAAGGTCTGGCCTGAACTCACTTCCCTCCTTGGCTCCTACCCTGACTCCGTCTGCTTCCTGTGTGCCCTGCCATGAGCAGTTCTCCTTCACCATTCCCTCTGTCCTCTTCTCCTGCTGTGGAGCCAGCCAGACCATCAATCTGAGCCAAAATAAACCTTTCCTCCTCTAAGTTCTGGGTTCAGGTCTTGTGTCCCAGTGATAGAGAAAGTGACTCAGGGACCAAGTCAGGGACACTCATCTCCTGAATTAATCAGCCTCACATTCCGGTACAAAACACCTAAGCCAGGCTGCAGAGGAAGAGAAGGGTTACACAGCTCAGTTTCGGAGTTCATGTCCAAGATCTGGTGATGCCATGGCTTTGGGCTCTGGTGAAGACAGCAGATGACATTGGTGGCACTTCCTGTTAGAGTGAGTGCTTGTCTCAACCCAACAAGCAAGGAAAGAGGACAGACCCAAGTCCCACATCCCCAGTGGCTTCAGGGTCTCCCATAAGACCTCACCTAATGATCCACAGTACCTCTCGATAGTGCCACCCTGAGGATCAAGCCTTTAAAATATGAATCGTTGGGGGGGGTTCCACATTCAAACCATGGCACCTATTCGTCCAACCATCTTTCCCCTCCCATCCTTCCCTCCATCCATCCCTCCATCCATCCATCCCTCCCTTCCATTGCTTATACAAGGGATCAAAACACATAAGCAATCTTGTTGGGAACAATACTGTTTGGAAGAAATAATTGGAAGGTCAAAACTGACCAGGCCTTCCTGCAGACAGACTTTGGACTTAACTATGTTGCAGAAGAATCCTGTTTGGGACGAATAATTGGAGCACCCTTCCTGGCTGCCTAGACTCTGCACTCAGCTCACCTTCACCTTGGACAACAGCAAGGACTCTGGTCGTCCCACACGCTGTGACGCTTCAAGGTGGGACTACTCCAATGCCGGTGTTTACGCTGCTTTCTGAGTCTTTGTTACATTTTGGTTACTAGAGAGGTGCTGAATAAAAGTTGTGGCAGGCTGGGGCCTGGGGTCTCCTGCTACCCAGAGTAGCATGGATCAGGCCCAAGCTCAGTTTCTCTAAGCTTCACTTCTATCTAGATATTATTTTGCTGTGTGCCATTCATTGACTCACGGGTCCTAGTTACGTTCCCTTCCCCTGGATCTCACACAATCTGTGAACTGAAGAGCAAAGAACTGCAGAATATAAGATTTCACATACTACAGAGTCAACTGTTCCAAAACAGGTATTCCTTGTAGTTACCCCAAGAAGTAATATAAAAACAACTGTTTCTGAGTCTCACCTCAGGGTTCTGATTTGTAAGGGCTGAATGGGGCCTAGCATCTGCATTTCTCAGACACCCTATATCCTTGATACATTCCAGGTGTGTGGCCTCACTTGGTGATAAATACTTGGTAAATGACCAGCAGGTCTCTCCGCCAGAGCTGCTAGGGTTGTCTCATGACATCACTGCTCAAGAACCTTTTCCTGTTTTCAGACACCATGTCTTTCTCTGGAAATTCACACCTTTGCATCAGTTTTTTCTTCCTTATATAAGACACTTGCCCCTTTTCTCATAGGACCAGCCCATAGGTATGCGAAGACAGTCATGCTTTCCAAAGTTTCCTCTCTTCTAAGCCAACTATCTGTAGTTCCTCCAATTATTTTTTAATGGAATGCAATCTCATTATCCCAGTTCAAATATGAGCCTCGGCACTGTGGTAGTGTTCTACAGCTGCTCTAGGCCTTGAGCTGCGAAGCAGGGATTGTTTCCCTGGCTGAGCTCTTACTAACAAGAGGCTGTCCAGGGTACAAGTTCACCACCTTGGCTACTGGTATCACCCGGGGCAGCTGGAAGCTGTTCAGTGCCTGACACTACCCTGCAGACATTCTGATGTCACTGATTGGGATTCTGCCCGGTGAAAATATTTTTTAAAGGTTCCTGGTGATTTCAATGAGTAGGCAATGCTGAGAACTAGAATATAAAAGGGCACTGGCTTCTGTGAGTCTGTGAGCTCCCACTAAACTCCCTCCCACTAGGTCCTCCCTCTTGAGTCCCTGTACAGCCAGGTCTTCCTCACCACACACTACAGGAATTGTTTAGCTGAACTTGACTGCCAAGCTTTACATTTCCTCCTGATAAGCATCATCAATGGTTTGGCCCATTGTTTTAGGCCACTGAGGTTCAAATCAAGCATACTAACTATCTGCTCTCTCTCTGTAGCTTTGAGCCTTTCACATGTCCACGTAAAACATGGATGAAATGATGGATCTTTGCAAGATATACTAAAGAAAACCCTTTGGGAATCAAATAATATTAGCTGTTCTTTAAGCAACTGGATTTTTTTTTTTTTTGTGAGGGGGCAGCTACTGGGGATTGAACTCAGGACTTTATACTTTCTGGGAAGGCAGAGCCACTGAGCTAAATTCCTGGTCCCCCAACCGGATATTCTTTTACAGATAAGTTGCGGATGTTGGAGATTTATGGTCCCTTGTGAACCCATGAGTATGGCATTTACTGCTGAAATGAAATGTGTCCAGCAGCTCTCCCAAATTCTCTGGTCGTGACCTCCAAAGTAGGAAGCAGAGCCGTCAAGATGGACTGCCAAGGCACTGCCGGCCGATGCCAATTTCCACGTGTGACCTCTCCAGTGTGACGACAGATCATCCGTCATATGCACTGATACCCACACTTGGAAGTCTGGGCCTCCAGAAGCTGTGTCTAAGACTGTGATGCCACTTGTCCCCCTGGCCAGAAGGCAAGGGAGAAATGTTTTCTCCAGAACTGTGAGGTCTCTGACCGCTCTCAGAGTATCAGTCTCTTTTGTGGGAAGAAGGGGCATACAGGGCAGAACACAAAATGTTCCAGGTAAAGCCTAGGAAGTAAGCGAAAGATTTTGTAGCATTTTCATTTTGAAAAATGCTATTTGTTTTATATTCACAAAACCAGACTTCTTATTGAAGTGCCTTTTTCTCCTGTTTTTAGCGAGGCTGATTTTGTGCCCTTATATCTCAATCCCGGTGGTGCTGTGCCCCCCAGGGGCCTCTTAGGAAAGCCAGCCCTGCGTCCTCCCAAGGGAAAGAGCAGCACATGAAAGATGCTCCTGGTATAAAAGCCACAAAAGCTGACACTTCTCGGAGGATCAGAAGCTCAGGCAGCCTCGGAGCACTGGCCTGCAAGGCGAGGGACCAGTTCTGCTTCTCTATGAAGCTGACACACGAAGCCCACAATCCAGGGTCACCCGAGGCAAGACCACCTCTGACAGGGCTCCCCAGTCACCGAATGCCCCTGAGGCCACTTTCCACCAGACTGTCGCCTGGAATGAGGACACAGTGGAGGACAATAGGTTTCCACTGCTGTCAGAAGAACACAAGCTCTTTGCTATTTTTTCCTGGTATTTCTGAAAGGCTCGTCTGGTAGACAGTTCACTCTCTATGTGGCTATCCACGAATAATTATTTTAAAACATGTAAGACTTTTCTATAAAAGGTTCTATTTTAGATAAGGTTACATCCAATTTTGCATTCCATAGTACATAGGTTTTTTTGGATGTTTTTGTACCTCCTTCGTCTCCCCAGGTTAACATTTTATTTTATATTTAAAAGATAGACGGAGGACCAGGGATTTAGCTCAGTGGCATTGTGCCGGCCTTGAAAGTACAAGGTCCTGAGCTTGATCCCTGGTACCACCAAAAAAAAAAAAAAAAAAAAAAAACTCAAAACAAAAAACAACAACAAACAAACAAAAAAAACCCAAACCCAATAAAGGATAGATTGAACATTATTTTTATCCAATCTGCTGTTGATGGACTCTTAGGTCATTCCTAATCTTTTCATTCTGTCCTTTGTTCATTCATGTGATGAAGCAAGATAAAAGTGTCTTGCATTGGGCTTTGTATTTTTCAAAGCACTTTTTAAATATGTTGAAATATAATATGGAAACTACACGAGACATACATATTTCACAAGTAAGGCACGCGCAAGTGAAATGTTACCAACACTCTTCAAATCCTGCATAAGCAGCTTCCCCTCAGTCCTCACTATCCCTCCAGAAGTCACTCCCATCTTATTTTCTAGAATCATATGTAATATAATCACAAACAAATGCATTTTGAAAAATTGTAAACCAGGGTGTGGGGGGTAAAAATGGGTCTCAAATCATGTCGGCTTTAACTGAAGAATACTTTTAAGGCTGCTGGCTGCCTTTAGGCTCTGCTCCTGCCTGCTGCTTATGGGGATGTCAGAAAAACAGCACTAGAAGGAGGTCAAGGAGGGGGACACAAATGTACTCACCACAGGGCAAGTCGTTGCTCGATTTCCTTGAGAAAACTGGTGTGAAATTTGTGCAAAGGTTCAAAATTCGGGAATATGAGACTTTTCAATGTTTCGGGCATGGCATCTTCTTGGCTCACGGTGCTCTGAAACCACTGGAAAAGAGAAGCGAAGTCAGCAGGGGCAGGACAAAGGATGGACGCTGGCAGCCAGTCAGGAGGCACGCTGCCGCTGGGCATGATGGCATCGCTGGGCTTCCTGGGAGACTCAGCATTCCAGGAACATGAGGGGACCAGGTCTCCCTGCAGCCCCTATTCTATCCCCTAGGGGCTGAGCATCCTAGTAATATAGCTACTGCTTTCTTAATTTCTCCCCCAGGAGATGGTCAGGCCAGGATGACCTCCTCACATAGGCCTCATCTGGCCGTCTCACTGGACACCCTCTTGCTTCACTGCCACCTCTGCTGCTTTGTTAAATACTGAGCCTGAAGGAGGCCAATCAAGGCACAGAGCAGCCACCTGCACACGGAGGCCTCGGGTCACTGAGGTGAAGAGAACAGGAGCCCAGTGTTCACAGAACTGAGTGCAGGGCCCGTGGCAGGGAGGGCAGAAATGGAGTGGTTTCGAAGTGCCTTCAACCCAGCTAATTCTTTCCCACAGGCAGGGGTCAGAAAGCCACCCGGAATGCTTGATTTTGCTTCCAAGACTGAGCAGGATTGATTACAATAATAAAACGCAGTCTTCTGGCAGGTTTTGCTGACATAGCTCAATTTATCAGCTCAGACCAAACGAGGCTCCTGTTCATTCTGAGATCTCCCTCGAGCAAAAATAGGCAGTTTACATTTGACAACGGGCGAAACACAAAATGTTCTTAAGTGGTGTGCTCAGAAAGTAAAACCTTTAATTTTGTTCTGCTTTAAGAACATCCTTCTTTTGCACTTAAAACTGATAAAATAGTGATAAAATTTTTATAGAGTATATTTCAATTAAATCTACAACCAGCATTTAAATTCCTTAATCCAGGACCAAAATCCTTTGAACTGAAGTCAGAGAACCTAATGCATAATTAGCTCCAGCTTGTCTTCTGAAGCTGAGTATTCTTTTAGATAAATTAAGTCATTCTTAGAGGAAATACTTCACATACCGAAGTGATGACCTCGAGGTCCTTGAGATACGTTCGCTCCGTGGTGGAGACTTCTTTAGCAATGTAGTACGCCTTGTCTGTTGGAAATCTCTGCAGGATCCATCAAAAGAAACGAGACACAACAATCACTCTTAGTGTCAAGACTCTGAGAAGGTCCAGATTATACGAAAGTCCTGATTATAGTGATGGACTGCTAGCTTAACGATCTTTTGTAAGCCAGAAAATAAGCTCTTATTTATTCTCCTTTCCGTGTTAGAGGAATGAGAATAAAAGAATGGACGTCCATGCAGAGAATAAGGCCTAAGAATGCTTGCTTCTGCCTAAATATTACCATCAGCTCCTGGCAGGGAGTAAAAGTTAGTAAGGGACAGAGCTATGCAGTCTTCAAGGGGACACAAGAAGCAGAAATTAGGGTTCTTTGCCCAGCACCACACCTGACTGTTGGTGTTGAAGAAATCTCGTAAAAGGAAGCTACGGAGTTTGTGGGGATACTGGGGGATGCTAGCGTGATCAGCCGGCGATGCCTGGTGACTGGGCCCTTGGGCCTGTCACCCAGTGGACGGCAGTGCCTGAGCGCACACCAGCCACCAGGTTTCGCTTTCTCTCTGAGGAATAAGAAAGACGAGGTCCCTCACTGCCTGCCGTCTGCTCATGCCCACAAGAATCCACCTGATTCTACCGTGGGTACTGACACAGAAGACTGAAAGCCGAGACTCCAGCAGTGTGTAGCCATCCGTGTCCGGAGCCACTCTATCACAGCAGCGGGGGGCGGGGCAGCCTACGGCCCACAGGCTGGTGAACGGACACGTCACGGAGGTGGCGTGGACCCACAGTAAAAAATGACGCTGACCAAACAGGCCAGAGCCTGTATGGGTCCACATATATGAGGTACCTAGTCAAGCTCACAGAGGCAGGAAGTAGAATGGGGGTCGCCAGGGGCTAGTGGGCATGGGGAATTATTCCTTTTTTTTTTTTTCCTTTTGAGACAGGGTCTTGCTTTGTAGTTCAGGCTGGCTCTGAGCTCACTATGTAGCCCAGGCAAGCCTCGAACTCAGCAATCCTCCTGTCTCTGCCTCCCGAGTGCTGCGATGACAGGCGTGAGCCAACACGCCTGGCACTGTGGTATGTAGTATTGATGGCTGGTGGGTGTGAGTCTCCACGCCCAGCATTGTATGTGGTCACCGGGATCGAACTCAGGACCTTGTGCTTGTAAGGCAGGCACTAGAACCACTGAGCTAAATCTCCGGCCCACGGGGAATTGGGGGAATTATTCTTAATAGGGACAGTTTTTGTAGGGGAAGGGAAAAAGACCCGAGGATAGATAAGGATGAGAAAATACTGATGGTCCTGAACTGTACCCTTTAAAGTGCTACATTTAAAATATGCCTATCTTGCTTTCCCCATTCCATTTATCAAGGACCCACACATGCATGTGTGAACACACACACGCACACACACGGAAGTTCACCCAGCACCTTCCTCCGGCCCTCCTCCTCGTCATCGGTCCTCGGGCATGCCTGGTCGTTCAGCAGCGGGCTGATCAGGGGTGAAGCCTGCTTGGTGTCAGGACTGAGGCTGGGAGACAGGGTCACAGCGGCGGGGACGGCTCCTCCCTGCGAGTTGATGGACAGCTCTGAAAGGTGAGGGCTACCAGTCAGGGAGCCTGTTTGGGGATGAGAAGTTTTAAAGAAAAAAAAAAAAAAAACAGTAATTCCTTCCAGAACTTGCTTTCCATTCACAACTTTCAACCTTTTCCAATCTTTAGAACCTTGGCTGCACGTGGCAAATTTAATGCACTCATTATTTTCTAGTGTCCCCCCAAGTCGCAGCTGTCTTAGTAGTAAAAATAACCAAGTACTCAAAATTCAATGGAGCCCCAGTTGTGTAACTAAGGGTGAGACAGAAAATTCTGCATAGGTAACAACTAGGATAGCTTCAAAGCATAGTACAGCCCACGCTCCTCTTTTCACCTCTTAGCTACTGCCTTTACTTCTAAGAATTACTCAAGAAAGACACAAGATCTATAAAACAAGGAGACACAGAGAAGTGAGCAGAAAACAGAACTAAACTAACAGGCATCTAAGTGACTGGCGTGCTTAGGACAAACTACATCTTGTAACAAGGGGTCACAGCTAACAGAAAGGTCAAGCAACTAACTCCCCACTCTACAGAGAACAGAAGCAAGCTTGTTATACCTGGTGACGCCACTCCATGTCTGTCACTGTTTGGGACAGAAACACTAGTATCACATTACAGGTAATGGTGGTCATGTAAAATTGCAAGCTGAAGGTTATAACATTATCACTGTTCCTCCTTGCAACAGGTAGTCAGTCCAGTCAGCGCTGGAAAAAGGATACTATATTACATAATGTGAAAATATACATACATATTACCCATTAGAAGCCAGCCAAGGAAGGTGGCAGGCTACCGTATACTCTTAGCCAATATACATATGGAAATTATACCTCAACCCACTGAACCTACGCAGGAATGTTTCAAAATGTACTTCCACTCTTGTTTGTTTTGACCTAAGCGCGGACTGGCTAGCACTAATGTTAGGTACACAGAGTTACCATGGCAGGGAAAGAAGGTCAAGCTTCTCCGTTTTTCAGTTTACACTTTCAGGATCGCTGCTACTCAGCACACTGTGAAGGACTCCAAGCAAAGGCGAAGCAGGGCGATGTTCAGGAAGCAGCACCCTTTTCTGACCTCTATCCTCTCCCTCTGGAGTCATCCAGATGCACTTTGAGATTCCAAGACACTGGCCGAGAAGGGAGCTGACCAAGGAAGGGTAGTGAATTTGGTTCCCGGAAGCCCGAGGGGGCGAACACAGCGGCCCCGCCCTGCCCAGACCCCTGTTAGTTAGCAGCGGTAGAGCGCCCATCCCCCTCGCTGACAGTGGGTCAGTACTACGATCCTCCAGCAACAAGACTAGAAAATAGGAGGAAAAGGCAGATTTTAAAAGTTTGCATTTAAAAAATTTCTTCGTGCTTTTTAACAAACATCACTGAAACGAAGCGCCGGTGTTAGACAGAGACCCAGTCACCCCACACACCGCCAAACCCCGAAACCCCGGAGAAAAAGGCCAGGAATCGCTTCACAAATGTCAATTTTATTGACACTAGTGCACAAGTGAGTACAATAATTGTGAAAGAACTGGAAGTTGTAGATAGAAATAGTGACAACATATTAGAACTGCAATTGTTTCAAGGTACTATACTACTCTTTTTAAAAAACCACAAAAAGAAATGTTAGCACTACAAATAGGAATTAGAAAAGAGAAATTCTGGCAGTTTGTCTAGAGATCAAAACATTCCATGCATTTGTGAGCTGTGGTTTGAGAGTCGCTTTTTATTTGTCACCAACGATCCAGCAAACCGTGGCGGGCTCTTCAGGAGCGCTGACCCGTGTTGGGGGTCAGGCGAGGCAGACAGAAGTGATAGCATGCTGGGCCTCTCAAGTCGGTGGTGACACGGGCAGAAAAGGCATTCACCTCACCAGCGAAAGAGTTGGAACCAAGAATAAAAAGGCTGTTAGAGGCCCGTGGGGTGGGGGGGCAGCAAGGAGACAAATGAGCAGACCCTGGACAGCATCCAGCGCGAGACAGAAAATAAACTGCCACACGGAGGGAGATACGCGGTGAGAACATTCAAACACGAGCGGTCCCGCCCTCCAAGGGTCAAACGCCGAAGCCCTGCCTGGGCACACTGATGGTTAGTGGACCTAGCAGAAAGCATAAGGCAACAGGCGGGTCCTAGGACAGGTGCTGCCTTGCCAAGAAGGCGTGGCGCGGTTCGAAGAAGAGAGGCGGTTAGATTCAGAGACCTCCCCGAGGGACCGCAGGGAAGGTGGGAACCGGAAGGCCGAGCGGGGCTGTCCTGCTCACCTGTGCACCTCACAATACCACAGACAGCTCGGGGTCGGCGGAGGGAGGCGGGTGAAGGTTTGCTCTATCTCACACCTTCAGCCTAAGGATGTGTGCGAACACCTGCTTTCTGTGTGCAGGACGGACACGTGGGGAGTGAGCAAGCCAGAGTGGCCACTGTCCTTTTCCCAAAAGGGGTCTGTATCCATTCATAGGGCCTAAGGGAGGAAAGGCTGTGTGTTCAGCAAAGTGTAAGACCAATAAATCGGTAAACATCAAAAGTCTGATCTAGAAAACTATCAGCAAGTCCGAGAAAGGCAAAGGTCCAGATCTCTGAAGTTCTGCTTTGTAAATGTGAGCTGGGTCCATGGAGGAGAGGCCCCCTTTTCTCTTTGCAAGAGAAACCACAGGAGGTTTTGAAATTTTATAGATGACGCGGTGCCCCCCCATTACTGTATCATTTAGCAGTCAACAGAACATGCTGACAAAGGCAAGTAATAGAATCTGGCAGCTAGGTGAATAATTAAAATTCTGTTTTGACCGTCAGCCACCATGCCGACAGTCTGTACAAACCTGTGTCCAAACACGCAGGTGTGGTGGGTGTGTCTAAAGAAGACCAATGTTCCAGGTCAGTTTTTAGAGCTACAACATTATAATTGTTTTTTTCACTGAAGGAGTCCACTTACAGAAAAGCGAACTGACATAGTCCTGTTGTTAGAGAAGATGGACCTGGCCTGACTTACACGGGGTTACGAAGCTGTTCGTCTCACAGCCTGGCACCAGCTAGCTCCAGGCAGTGAGGACTCAGCAAAATCATTAATGGCTTAGTATTGTTCTCATTTCTCCTTTGAGACAGATGAACTCAATAGAGTATCTTTTATCATGGAGCTCTATGCAAATAATTTTGGGAGACCCTATGAGGAAGCACCTGGATATTAAGGCAAGAGGTGGAAAAAACTTTAAAGAGATTAGAAAAAAAAGGATTAGTTATAGCTAAGATTTCTGGAACCTATAAAGTTTTAATAGACATGGTTCCTACTTTCAGTAATTCGCCCTCCCTGCAGACACTCAGTTACTCAGTCAAGTTAATGACTCTCAAATTCCCCCCTCTTCCTAATGATTTCATGACCCCTACACCCCCAGCTGCCATTAATCTGGATGAAGTTGGGGATCATGCTGGCCCATGGACTGGCCACGCTTCCACTATCATTGCTCTCAAGGGAGGCATTTCTGATAATTGCTTTTAAAGATCTTTTTAAATGTACTTCCTTGTTGCACAAACAGTTATGGAATTTCAAATTAGCACTGCTATATTCATGGATTTCAATTTATCAGCCAGCCCAGAAACAGGCTTTGCTGTTCTCTCTTTTTAGTTTAAAATATATTCCTAATTCTCTCCTGGTCCTGGGGAGGCTGGGTTTCCAGCACCATGTCTTGACCTGCTTGTTTGCAAAAGTACTAAACTGCACTAGGTGGGTAGTTCTTGACCTGCCAGGCAACTCTACAACTTCTGCCCTCCGTGGCCGGGGCCCAGGCTTCACACTAAGCGCCTGCCTCTCTTCAGCTTGTACCAAAGGCTTAAAACTCGACACAGTTCTGGGAAAAGAAAATATTTCTAATCCATCTTTCTACTAGTAAAGATGGCATTTTGAATCTACTTGCCCTTTTTATAAACTGAATGCTAAGTTGATTTCTAATATTTAATTACATTAAAAACTTTCCTGTAAAAGAAGGATCAGAGAAACCCAATAATAATTTTTAAAAATAGTAACCTGCAATTAGTTTGTCAAATATGAATTTGAGAAGGAGAATACTGATGAAAAGAGAATATGGATTGCTTTCTTAGTGTCTCTTTTCAAACTTTTTTCAATACTCTCTCAAGTAAAGTAATTTCTTCTAGAAGCTTCTAGATGCTATTCCTCTATCAATATTTATTTGGTTATTTGGTTCTAAGGTATAGGTAATTTCATCTATGTACCTAGACTACGTTCCAAAGGCACATGGAAAAAATACATTGGAAACATGGGCTTTCATATTTTTCAAAAGGTTACTTTTAAACCCGCAACCTCTCTCTAAGAGAATACAGCAAAACCTCTCTAGAGAGGGTCTATTTTGAAAGCCAGTTAAAAGGTCAAAATGCTGAACCAGAGTGGTAAGAAGTCAAGCATTCTGCTATCTAAGTTGGGTTCCTGCCCAGCCCTTCCCTGAGAGGAGCTGGCAGCATTTTGCTGAAAGTCCCACGTGAAAAACCAGGTCGCTGGATTCCCAACATGAGCGATGTTATCCTCTTCTTGAAACCTCGGGTTGCTTAGGGGGAGTGTGTGTGTGCTTCTCAGACCCAGTTCCTTTGAGACAAGCGTTACAAGCAGCTAAGCATCCACTTCACAGTCCATCATCAAGCGATTCAGAAAACAACAGTGATGCACTTGCAGAAAAACAGAGAGCTGTCACTCTAATGGAAAATGGTAGAGAACGCACAAACTTGTTCTTAGGGGGAAAGATAAAGGAGAATGCTCCTTGGAAGATAGTGCCGGTGGTGCTGGTAGAATAGGGTTGGGACTGGGGGATACTGGTCCTTCGTACCAATGAAAAATAACCGTCTTGTATTCAGGGCAAAACTTCAGCCATCAGTGGGAAAGAACAGTTACAATGGACAGTTTTTACATCAAGGTACCTGTTAGGACAAGTAGAAGCCTCTTCAGTTTAGAATCACAAGAGGTATTAATACTGTACACACACTGTGACATGAGTTTGGCCTTCCATGCTGCAAGAGGCACCAAGCTCATTGTTACTGGAGAAGCTAGAAACCTTCCTGGTGACAGAAACTCATGCTGTATCAAGGTACTGCCTTGGTGTGGTGGGGAGAGGCCACGAAACCAGACGCATCTGTGGGAGCCTAGACTGTGGGTGCTCAGCAAAAGCACAGATAAGTCACGGGCCCTGAGAAGCCCACTGGGGCTGGGCTGGGCGGGGTCTTCACCGCCCCTCCCAAAGCTAAATTCAGATAGGATCTCCATAAAGCTTTCTTTTTGCTTTGTGTGGTCCTGAGGGTCGAACCCAGGGCCTCATGCATGCTAAGCAAGCAGCAACATCCCAGCTGGCCCTGTGCAAAATTTCCTTGACCCATTTAAATGGTTGATGGCCCATGCTTTGACTCCACACGTGAGCTGCTGGCACAGATGCACTCTGTTTCAGTAGGAGCCCCCCCTTACAGTGATCCTGTCACTTCCCAGGGTCCCCATCCCCACACACTGCAGCCTTGTTAGAAGATGAAGCCAGCAAAGGCCAGGTCTTCTAGGCCCCTTCTCGCCCCAGTTTAGGGAACTACAGCACCCCCTGTGGTGAATGCTGACTGGTGAACAGGATCACTGTGCCCCAGAGGAAATGGGTACTCCAAGTACAAACTGATATTTGGCAGAGGAAAAAAAAAAAAAAAAAGGAAAGAAAAGACATCAGACAGTACTTCAACAATGCAGGAAACTGAGGACACGCCATGCTTCAGGGTAAAGACAATGCCACAAACACAGCTTTTTCTTCCAGATAGGTCCATGCTGACAAAATGCTGCATACAATGGAACAACAGAAAAAACTATTTTCTTGAATTTATTAAACAAATGACAAAAATGAGAATGAGGTCCCCAGCCTTTTCTGTTTTGAAATTAATTTGGTATATTAGGAAATTTTAATAGAACATATTACCTACAGTAGCAAATCTATGCACAGAAAGAACAGAAGGGAATCAGATTAATGACACAGGCCAAGCTTGTGAGATTTGGTTAGTCGGTGTCAGAGCAGCTTTCTGAGGCAGGAAGGGGAAAAGCGAGGGATTTAACCGTCAGCACTCCAGGGGCTTCTGCAGCGAGCAGCCGTGCGCTCTTAATTCAGAAAGATCTATCTTTGGCTTTTTTGTAAATCCCCGCAGGCAGCCTGGCAAATGTTTTGTGTCTTAAAAAGGACTGGGAGGCCCAGGGAAGAGTTGTTAGCTGGGTTTCAGGAGTCAGAAAAGTTCCTCTGTGAGTAGTGACAGACAGAGCACGACGGGCTCCTAACTGACCCTTCTGTTTCCTACTTTACAGCCAGAGAAGGCTCCTACCCCTGGCTTCCCCTGGTGGTCCCTTGGCTTGTGGACCCTGCTTTCCACAGCATGGTCAGTGCCAGCGGCACCTGCCCCAGAGCAAGCCCAAGCCTCCTGCAGTACCATTTTCCACCACCATGCTGGCAGGACCAGCTCTACAGCCAACCTTCAACCAGCTCCCAACTACGTGGAGATCAGATATCCCATGTCAACAGCCGAGTCTTAATCCTCTAGGCCACCCCAAGGTGTCTCGGAGTAACCGATCCAGAGCTCGAAGGCAGCAGCAAAGCCACCTTCTGCTGGAGGTTATAATCCAATGCCAGAAGTCGGGAAGCCCTTTGGGCTCCCTTCCCAAACTGCCTTGCGATACCTTCAGTTCATTCATGCTGCTGTTCTCCTGAACAGATCAGTCTGTGCAATTATGAAAGCTTTCAGAAAGAGAAAATTTTCTCATTCTTCCTCAGCTTCAACCAGGGTGTTTGACTGCTCTGACTCAAGAAAGAAGTTCCTTATCCATCTACTCTTTTGGGGAGAGATATAATATTTATTATTATTTTTTTAGTGGTGCTGAGTACTGAACTCAGGGCCTGCACACTGAGCTATATCCCCAGCCCTTTCTGATTTTAAACAGGGTCTTGCTGAGTCACTAAGTTGCCCAGGTAGGGCTGAAACTTATGATGCTCTTTTCTTAGCCTTCCAGAGTGGAGATTACAGATATGAACCATCAATCCTGGCTTGTGCTGTTTATTTTTTGAAGACCTGGTCTCAAATTGAGACCTTGCTCCTCCAAACAGGTACAAATCCACACTGCTAACTTTTGCGCACAGGAGAAATGCTCAGACAGCTCTCTCCAGGCTATCCAGGGAAACACAAGCTCTCCAAACAGATGGCAACCAGGACACTAAAAAAACTGAGGTGCTGACGATGGGAGCCTGGGCCTCGTGCTAGGCAGGCGCAGCCTCAGCCTGCGCTTGAGAACTCCCATGTCTGTAACTCTAAGCAGCTCCACATCCAAACATCATGGACATTTTTCTTTGCTTGTATCACTTATTTTTTAATAAAAAGAAAACTGCCACATTAAGAGGCATGCTAATTGGCCTAAAAGCCAGGGGTTCATTTTAAACATCAGCAGCTGGTACTTGAAGTATGCATGAGTGCTCCCAAGAGACCCCACTCGCCCACTTCCCTTTCAGGCACTCACAGAAACAGATGGAATTAAACTAACAAGGAAAAAACAGTGCCAGGCAATTCTTTGATATCGCCAGGGTAAATTTCTTTAATTACTCACTGTTCATAAAAGTTCATTCCCTAGCACCTTTCCTTCTTTATGTTCTTGTGGGTTTGGCCAACATGATTGAATATAAAACTCAAAGAGCAACCAGCAATAGATTATTCTGAAATGTTCACTTCTTTAAGGATCAAAGAATCTGGCTCTATTACAAGGATTGCTTACAAAGACTCTTGTGCAACTCCATTTGCAAAATTTAGCAGCAGTACAACAGTGTTGTAAAACCCACTGACGAACAACTCAAAGTCACTTAGCTATGACTATGGGAGGTACATACACAAGAGAGAGAGAGAAAGCCCCCTCTCCAAAACAATGCCTTTCTTGGGAATGTCACTCCCAAAGCTTTTGAAATTCTAAGGAACTGGAATAAGGCCCAGGCAAAGCCAAATGATTGTGACAGCAAATAAAGTAAAAATAAATCTGATGGTGAAGAAGGCTCTAGATTTCTCTTTTTTTTTTTTTTTTTTTTTCCCCAGTACTGGGGATCGAACTTGGGCCTTTCTGCATCCAAGGTTGGCACAGTACCTCTTGAGCTAAATCCCCATCCCTAGGTTTCTCCCTTTTAAGCTGAGTCTACCTGAAACTCTGGCTCACTGGCGGGTACAGTTCCAACAAATCCATTTGGTGCTGAACAACGTTTAAAGGGGAAAGGTTGATTAAGTGTGTATGATCTTTGACTTTAGATATGAAAAAGGGGTCTTTATGCACGTTCACAATATTTTGACCAACACTTTAAAAATGATTTAACAGCTAATATTTTCTTCCTCTAGAAATTGCTTCCTTACACAAGGCTAAAACAACAGAATAGACTTTGTACGTTCTGTGGAAATGGAGGGGCTGACGCCATATTTTAAGTTTTGCAGGGCTGGTTTTGTTTGTTTTGCTTAATCATTACTTGGTTTAAATCTTCAAAGAAGTTCTTGGGTAGAAAATCGTTATTATTCACATTTTCAAGTGCAGGCCACACAATTTGGTAAGATAAATCTGTGAGAAATTCCCAAAGATGAATCACACGTTTAGGGAAGAACCTGGCCCACAGGCTTCCTCTAATTAAATGCCTGTCTAATAAAATACTGTCAATGGGATCCAGATGACTGGTAAAGGAGCTGCTGCCACTCACTTAAAGTTCTGGAACTCATTAAATGCATTTCTTCATGCTAAAAGAATTTCTTGCTTTTTTACCTCACCCTTAACAAGCAACAGCAAAAGCAACCACGCAAAGGTCCATAATTTACACATTTGGAAATAATATTCAACAAACAGCATTAACGTAAGGAGGCCCAGGAGGAGCCAGGAATGAATTCCTAGATAAACTCTGTATTCCTCTGCGGACTTTGTCCTTAATCCACAGCCCAAGATATCAGAGAGCCTGAAGGCCTGGATTCCTTGCTGAACTGGGAGATCAGCACACTGGCTACGGTCTTACAAAGACCCGGGACCAGGTTTTAGGAAACCCTGTCACGAGAGTCTCTCTGCTTCGTCCTTCCCACCTTCCAACCCTGTCTCTGTCCTTCCCACATCGCTTTGGTTCCACTTCACGCAGGACAGCCTTCTTAAGCTACTACACTCAGACTCTGCAGGCCCAAGAGAGAACAGGGGACTGGGGCTTCCCACAGCCAGAGAGAGCCTGGCAGGTGCCCGGGGAAGGGGCGTTGGCTTTTCTGAGCTCTGCACAGCAACAGTGGGGAGAACACATCACCACAGCAAACTTCCTCTGGCAGGCTCAAAGCACACACACACTCACCCCTACCCTGTGCCCTGCAGTATTTATGCAGGGAGGACAAGCTCCCCCAGAGAAGAGGGAATATGCTCAGCACATCAGGATTCGGTACCCTGTAACAAACTATCTCCTACTCTTTTTTTTGAGATAGGGGTCTCGCTTTGTAGTTCAGGCTGGCCCTGAGCTCACTATGTAGCCCAGGCAATCCACCGTGAACTCAGCAATCCTGTCTCTGCCTCCCGAGTGCTGGGATTACAGGCGTGAGTCACCACGCCCAGCATTGTATGTGGTTACCGGGATTGAACTCAGGACCTTGCGCTTGCGAGGCAGGCGCCGGAACCACTGAGCTAAATCTCTGGCCCATACCTCCTACTCTTTTAAGCACTGTTAACTACACTGGGATTGTGCACATCAGGATTCGGTGCCCTGTAACAAACTATCTCCTACTCTTTTAAGCACTGTTAACTACTACACTGGGATTGTTGCTTTCATAAACTCTGGCCAAGAAGCCAAGAGCTGAGTTGCTTAGTTGGTATAAAACCAGCGAGGAAACATGAGCAGCTCTTGTCCATATAAAATCAAGTATGCAATGACTGATCAACTGGTTTTAAAACACATTATATAAAATCACTTCCGTAGGAAAAGGCAAAACAACAGCTGGAGCATGTTTTGCTTCAGAGGCTTCTATCTGACGATTCATGTTATATTTAGCTAGGTATAACGAGTGCTCATTCATATTTAATTATCACACTGCAGTATAATTAGAAGTAAAAAGAAAATTCAGTTGAACAAACCACCTTTACAATGAACAGGATCCCAAACTTCACTCGGCTGAACTCAGCTTTGCTGAAGCTTCCATACAGCAAGTTGACATCTTTTTCTAAGTCTAAATAGAATATGCAAAAAGCGTTACAACTGCAAAAAGCCCACAATAAAAAAGCAGGTTTTTACCACATATTATGGCTCATAACTGCCTAAGTCAAGTCTGTGTGAGCCCTACTCTTCACACTTGATTTTACTAATTCATAGTCTCCAAAATTAAAATGTAGATTCTACACGATCCTGCTGCACCAAGCTACCACAGAGTTAGAAGCCAGAACCTAATGTGTGAGATTACAGTTTCAGCTGTCGTATGGAAAAGCTGTTACCACATGAAGTCACTAAACTTGACCGGAACAAATTTTTTCACTCATAGTGAAGTTTTGCCTAGATGATTTCTAATGTCGCCTTCTGGCTAAGTGTATGATTCTGCTGTATAAATCGACCTAAAGCAAGACGTAAATAGACTACTTCAACGAGCAACTTTCCAAAGCTACCCAATAATCAGTTTGATTTATCAATCATGCACTGAATCAAATGATTAGGCAAGTAAGAGAAAGATCTGTATAAAAACGACTTGATCATCAGTATCTTCAAAACCAACTTCTGACATTCATGTGGACATCACTTGTGAACCACAAGGCACATGGCCACTCATTTTGTCCCGCTGCCAAATTCTACTCAGTTCCCTAAACACACCTGACTCCCTGTGATGTCAAAGTCACAGGATGAATCTTGTAAGGGCACCAGCACGGCAGCATGGTAGGGATGTATCACTGTTTCATCCCTTCTCAATAATTTCACAGTTGCTTCAGATCTAGAAATTTAATCTAAAATTTATCTTTTTTAAAAAAGTATGAAAGACCGCAAAGTACAAACAAGTCATTTAAAAAAAAAAAAAGTATTTCATTTGCGATGCTTTTCTTACTTCGCAAGCAAGCCACACACGTAGCTCACACTTTCAACACATTCCACTGGATTCTACAAGGCAAGTGGGTCTGGTTTGGCAAGTGACCCTGGATGCCCAGAAGACCCACCCAAGAGAGCCCACGCTGGAATCCAGACCAACAGATCAACATCCCTGGGGTCAGCAGGAGGCACTGCTGTTCTGACAGTGGCTCAGGTGATTCCAATGTACAGGTAAGACTGACACACAAAGTGAGTTGAAGCCAGGCTCCTTGATCTACGGCACAGGAGTGCTGGGTGGCAGGCATGAGCAAGATGAACGAGCTTTAAAAAGAACTCTCGCTACCTATAGTATCTTTGTTAAGACTCAGAGAAATGTTCTCATGTTGCTGTTCCCAGCAGAGGACAACTGGTCACAAGAACCTGCACAAAGGCCACCCCAGGACAATGATGGTACAGAGTGATCCTCTGTGCTGGGCATGATCCACAGGCAGGTGTGCAGCAGGCTGACCGACTGGTAACAACAGCACCCACTGTGAGGTGTTAACTCCCAGCACTGCCACTCAACAGCACTTCCTCTCCAAGGAATTCCAAGAGGCACCACCATGACTTCTTGAAACAAAACTAACAGTATGACCCACGGAGGCAAATCCAAACCAAACCAGCTTTCCCATGTCCATTGCCATCCATGGAGACTCAACAAGCTTTATACATTTCCTATAAAGCCCAAAAAGCAGAAATAACCCAATTCTTCACATTAAAATATTCACTGTTCTTGACTAAGATTTTACCTACTCAATCTGAACCAGCAATCAACTTATATTTGGCCTTGAATTTTGTCCGCTCCTCACTTCATGAGGCACAGAAGAGCAGCCTCTTTTTTTGTTGTTGAGACAGGATCTCGCTTTGTAGTTCAGGCTGGCCCTAAGCTCACTATGTAGCCCAGGCAAGCCTGGTGGAACTCAGCAATCCTGCTGTCTCTGCCTCCCGAGTGCTGGGATTACAGGCGTGAGCCACCACGCCTGGCAGAGCAGCCTCCTTCTGAAAGATTGGCGGGGAAAGGAGAGCCAAGGTGCCATTCCTAGGACACTTGAAACACTCAACCAACAAGAGGGAAATCTGTTCACAGAACTGAACATGCACGGAAAATTGCCATAGAAATATAACACACTATACACGTGACCAGATTAACTGTAAAGAATTGCTTCCTACCCCTCAAGTAATAAAACAAACAAGCTCCTGGTAACTTGTCCTTGGACTTGCTGTTTATCTTGTCCACTTTTTCTGGAAAGTAGGCCACTTCCATCAAGTTTTGTTTCTATAGTTTTAGAAGTTGGGCAGGCCTGCTCCAAACATACGCCTGTCCACAACCTCCTCTAACAAATGTTGACTACAAATTAACGAGTCACCAGGACAGATCATCTCTCCTGTGGCCTGGGCTCAGGACCCCACAATACCAAAAGCTGACCACTTGCCTTCCAGCCTCCTCAGTCCTCCTCTTCCTCGTCCTCCTCCCTCAGACGCAGGCCACCCAAGGGTATCTGACTTCTCACTACAGAAGGGGAGCCCAGCAGTGCTGGGTGACTGAAGCCGGGGGGCTGCCCTGAGGGGCTCACCACAGCAGAGTCTGAATCACTGGATTCAGTCTCACTGCTGGTGGAACCCTCGGTCATCTGCAGCGGAGCCAGCTGGCCCGCCACACCACTGGCACACACTGATTGCACAAGGGGCACCTTTGGGGGGGTGCCCACCGGTGCCGCACCATTAGCTAGCATTCTACCTTCAGGGGCAGCCACGCTGGCCAGCCCCCCCTTCTCCTGGTCATCTGGCCTGTCCAAGGGCTCTGGGGTGGATGCTACCTGGCTCAGGATGAGTGGGTCTGTTTCTGACTTATTGTATCTACTAGGAAGGTTACGCAAATAGGGCCTCTGCAAGATGGGGGAGTAGTTCTCA
Organism: Thryonomys swinderianus; assembly: GCA_004025085.1. NCBI lineage: Eukaryota > Metazoa > Chordata > Mammalia > Rodentia > Thryonomyidae > Thryonomys > Thryonomys swinderianus. The sequence continues at coordinate 91,767 of PVIC010000224.1, forward strand.
TCGTGGGGATCCCAGCTTGGGAGAGTATCCTTCCCCACACTCCTCTCTCCAAGGTCATGTCCATTTTCTGAAACATAGCCTTGGGACCCTGTCCTGTCCCAGCTCATGTTTGGACTTGAACTTCTGCTGCTGGGGGACAGTGGGGTTGCCAGGGGGCTGTGACCAGCTGAGGCCCTGAACATTTCATCTATCAGGGAGCTATGTCTCGGGAGTCCAGGGCTTCCGCTCATATCAAAGGTGATGTCGGCCGAATCATCATCAAGGAACTCTCTGGAAGGAGGCCGGGAAGACTTCGCAGAGGGAGGGGAAGCCCTGTGCCTAGCCTCTGCTCGCCTCTCATCCCTGGAGAGCAGATAAACACCACTGGTCAAATCACCCTCATAATTGTCATTTGTTTGGGACCGTGACTGGGACGCTTGTTCTCTGAGAAGGTCGTATTCACTATCTACGTCACTGCAGTCAATGAAGGGAATGGAAGTACTGCTGCCTCTAGCAGCTCGGGATGCTGGACCTGTGCTTGGCTGCGGGGGCTGAGGCTTGCTGGGCTGGACCTGGTCCTTGACGCCCTCCTCCTCCTCCTCCTCCTCCTCTTCCTCCTGTGGCACTGGGGTGGCTCCGTCTGCCAGTGCGTTCCCCGGAGGGCTCTTCTTCAGAGATGGGCTCTGGCGGGACCCCAACTCTTCAGCGGAAACTTTCAGTTCCTTTCCTTGCTGGCAGCTCTGGCCACCAGGTGATGGGGCACCTTCTCCGAAGGTAAGGCTGGCACTCTTCGGAGACTGGGTGGGGGAAGGAAGCCAAGAGGAAAGGGAGCTCTGTTAGACTAAAGCTAAAGAAGACAGACATAGCATAACAACATCTCCTAAGGCTTTCTGTGGCTGAAAGGACGACAAGACGCAGGCTGCTTGGGGCTGCCTTCTCCAGAGAGAGAAGGGCACGTTCCCAGAGAAGTCAGTTTGTTATGTTCCAGAAAGTTCTTCCAGATGAAGAGCCCGAGAAGGACAAGTGGGCCACCATCTTTGCTTCCTAAGACCCCAGTTTTCGGTTGGGTTTCACAGAATCTACAGAATGAGACAGTCTATGAGGGCTTCTCAAGCGAAAGTAGGCAGGGACAGAAGGACACAGTTCTCACAGAAACACAACCGCCTTCCTGCCTTGTACTTCTGAGGGGAGCTTGTTAGGTTAGCCGTTCTCTTCAGATCTGCACAGTGAACCCTCTTCCATTTTTTCCCTCAAAAAAACCCTTCTTCTCTTTGGCAGAAAAGCCTGAAAATGTACCCAGAGACCAACACTGGGGAACACAAGCTCTTGCCACCCTCAGAGCAAGGGTGATAATAATGTCTCTTGTTGCCAGTTGTGGCCGATACCCTGAAACACGAGCTCTGGGAACTCAAGAGCAGCTCTGAGCCGGTGGAGGCTTGCGATGTGACAACAAGCCAGAGCCACACCCGTCAGTGGCAAAGCAGGTCCCCACGGCTCCCACAAACACCCACTTAGCTGGCTCCAGGGGTCACTCCTTTCCCTAACATGGCTTCAGATCCCCAGAGCGACCTCACAGGGACTCGGAACACGGTGGTCAGCTGAAAACAAGCTACACTCCTGGGCCTGCTGCACCCAGGCTGGGAGTAGAGGACAAAGCCTCTACCAGACTCTCAACTGCTCGCAGCCCCAGGTGAAGACACAGGACAGGAAGGCGCACTGTAAAACCCGGAGCTCAGTCTGGGAGGGTGGTGACCAGACCTGGGGCTCACCACTCCTGACCTGTTTTGGCACTTCTGAGTTTGGTTCTGTAGGCTGCGTAGCAAGGCTCCTGATGGAATGAATCTTGCTGTGTTTCCTGGAAGAAATCATGAAAGAGAACAAAAGTTAAGAGTTTTATTTTTAAATGAAATAAAAGAGCCTCTGGCTTGTTTATTTACTTATTTCAATACTGGGGACTAAACCCAGGGCCTCTGCAGTGAGCTATATGCCCAGCCCTTTTTATTCTGAGACAAGTTCTCTTTAAGTTGCTAAGTTGCCCACACTGGATTTGAACTTTGAGATCCTGCTGGCTCAGCCTCCCAGACTGTTGAGGGTACAGGCAAGCGCCACCACCATCAGCTAGAGAGTCTCTGTTTGAAGCATCAGGTCCTTAATCACAAAAGCATCCCAGAGGACTTTTACAAATATGACTTAGCAGGAGATGGACAGTCATCCTTTCCTAACACCTGCATGGTCTGGGGCTGTGCACATCCTGAAGAAGCTCTTTGCAGTCCCCGCTTCCAGATGCAAAAGGAACACACACAATCAAGCAGTTGCTCCGAGTTGTGGGGAAGTTCATGAGGCATAGGTGCTGCTGGCCTCCAGAAACTGGGAACTACAAGATGTGACCTAGCAATATGGACCAATCCAGGGATCTGGGCATGAATTTTCTAGATCAGTTTTGTAACAGAGAGATTGCCACTAACCAGCTCACTCCTCCACAATGTTAAGTTCTGGGGGGAAAGGGTGCCCTGTAAAAGATCTGAGGACTCAGCAGCAGAGAGGTACGATGAACACAGGTATGATGTACCTTTTCCCTCCTTGGTGCCCCCCATCTTCCTCTGTTAGCATCGAACAGGCATTAGAAACTTTGCAAATACTTATCTCACATAGCGGTATAAATACACAGAGATTATATTCCAATGTACATGAATGAGCTGTGCTTTTCAAATTCTCACAGAATATCAGACATAGCTGGGAATCAGAGACATAGCTGGCTTTCTCTTACAAAGTCTTCAAAATAGTAATTTCTAATCATCCAAAAAAAGTATGGGGTTGTTTCTAGATACATAAGCAAAAGCCCCTCGGAACATTACCTTCCTAAGGCATGAGATACCATCAGAGTTTTGACTCAGGTTTGTTTCAGCAAAATCATAATAAAATACTGAAATAACATGACTGTTTATCAATAGTGGATGAGAGAAATAAAAATCCAACATGCCATCACGCTATGGGATGCTTCCAATAGATATCAAAACAGGGTAGGGTTAAAAACAAGGAATCATGTGCAGTATGCTGGTGTTTATATGAATCAAAAAAGCACACCCCTGTACTTTCTGGGGTGTGTGAATAGGAACATAAATCTGACAGCTGCCTTGGGAAGGGGAGAGGGGAAAGAAGGAAGGCTGTGGTTCAAGCGGGTTTCTGTAGCTACAATAACTACAAACAAAGGGAGAAAAAGAACACCAGAAACAAGCCTGCTGACACATTAATGCAAGTTGGTTATTCTTTATCTAGAACACTTGGAATCAGAAGTGTTTTAGATTTTGGAATTCTCTTGAATTCTGGAATAGATATAATGACATATTGGGGGTGGTATTCACATCTAGACATGAAATTCATTTACATTTCAAGTATTTCTTAGGCATGGAGATGTCCTGAGTGCTACTGTGATTCTTAAATGTATTATAATGAAAAAAGACAAAAGAAACCAGGCACTCAGCAATGCTGGACCATCCTTTCCTCCTTACTCATCAACTAAGACCCTCTCTTGGGTGGCAGATCAATACTAAAGGGTGCCTGTTCTGGAACCAGCTGGCCAATGGCCACTCACCACCTAGGAGTCACCTAGGGACCCTCAAGGTCCCCCAGGAGTCACAAGGAAATAAACCTGACTGCACAGAGGTGGTACAAAGAGTTAGAATGATCAGGTTGTTTGCAAGCAACAACAGTAATAATAATAAATCCTGTTTTGTTTTGTTTGGACCTCACTGAATTAGCAAGTTTACAGCAATACTTTCTTATCTTATCCCCGGGTATTAAGGACTCCCAGATGAGCAGCTGTCACTATGCCTCAGTGGCCTTGAGCTGTTAGCCACACCCCCGTCCTCTCTGTCCTTCCAGGCTTTTCTCCTCTTGGTCTCACTCTTGCCTCTGTGCATGCCCCAGGGCCCTGAAACGTTCCTGATCCCACTACCCTGGGGAGCTGGGGTTGACCATGATGCCAGAAGTCTGTCACTCAGCAGACTGTGAGTGCAGGGAAGAATTGTTCAGCACCAAGATGGAGCCCTGCTTACCTTTCAAACTGCACTTTCTTGTGTCCTCCTTCCTTCACGTAGTCGAGAACCTGCTTCTGAGTCCGACCGCTAAGGCAAAGACCACAAGGGAGAGGAAAAGGAAAAGACACCGAGACATTTAAAGACGAACACAGTACATCATCTGTACTTCCTCTCCCGCCGTAACTAGGAGACATGCAGGTATCTTCTGCTAGCCAGGGACAAAAGCAATCCTAAGAGAACTTGTGTTTGTCTGTCAGTCTCTTGCTATTTCCCTTGTATATACTACAAGAATATTCAATTAACCAAACCCACTTAATAATTATGATTGCTTATGAAGCAACCATTCTACAAGTCTATGCCTTTCATGAAAGTTGGGGCAATTTGGTAAAGTTCAGACGTGCAAAGCCTACCACAGTATTTGACATGTGGCAGATAGTCTGGCATTTATTGGAAAATGAATGGAAAAATAGATCCAAGACTTGATGAGTAAGTTTCTGTATCAGTCTAGGAAGTAACAGCAAGTATACGTGAGACTTTTGCTTCTACGGAGAAAGGAAATCCTTTCTGCATTAGAGCACTGAGTTAGGAGCTCCTATGGCTGGGTGGCTTGCCAAACGGTTCTCTGAGGTCCAAACAGAGCCCAGAAGGGTGATCCTAGGAGCCAGCAGAGCAACCAATACCGTGCTTCCAGCCAGTTTCCACAGAGCAATGAGTGTTTGTCTCACAGACTTCCTGTATGTCACAGCAGTTATGATCGATGTTAGGAAAAGTCAAAGAAAAAGAATGCTCACATCATAAGCAAACAAGGTGGACTCGCACCCTTACCTGAACCGAAACGATGACCCTCGACTAAAGAGAACAGGCTTTGGCTTTGGTTTAGGCTCTTCAAAAAGTCTAAAAAAGGCATGATGTTCAACACAGATTTTCCAGAAGGACTTGCAGAAATCCCGACTGGCCATTAGGAATTCCAAGGTATCCTGGTATGAGCTCTGAAAAGAGAAAAACGTGTTGATTTTCTCCCCTAACTCATCACAGAACTTCTGTTGAAATATGAAGAAGGACAGAAATGAAATTTGTTACATAAAGTTTCAGTTATGTACTTTATTATAGCAAGACCATGCATTCAAAGACTTAGTAAAATATAGTTACTCCTAAGAACAGGTTGTAGTCATTTTCAACCATCTTCTTCCCCACAGAATTCCTCACAGAAATGAAAAACAGTGATACAGATTGAGTGGAAGCGATCCCACTTGACAGAAGAGTCATAAACAAATTATGTTTATGTGGCTCACACTTCCTTCATAAGAAAAAAATCCAAGTATTAAAATCTTTTTTTGTCCTGCTTTCTTAAAATAGCAGAAATACATTTCTTCCTTCTATTCTCTTCCTCGTGGTTCTAGTTAACAATGATTTTCTCAGCATTTCTCTGTAACACAGCACATGCCCCAGGTCTCTAGGTAGCCCCAGAAACTATACAGGAAATAAAACTTATTTTCTGCAGATCCAAAGTATTACGATCAGCTGAAAAATGTGTGTCGTTTGATTTTGAAAAGAGACTATGATAATTTTCCATTCCCACACTGAATGCTGCCTGTTTCAGTGGCCATATTACAGAAACAGGAGTTGGCCCTGTCCTTCACGTTCCTGGCGTTTCACAACTAGTAAGGGGATGGATTTCACAGTTCCGGGCAGACCCAACTGACACACACGAGCTGTGGTTCTGCCCTTGCAAGTTAGCTTTCTGGACTCGAAGTGCATTTTCTCAGAGAGAACTGTTTATACTGGTGTCTGCTTCCCAGTCAGGCCACAAAGGCCTATCTGAACCTTGTAGGAGCCTAACTATAATCTAGACTGCTGTTGGTCACTTTTTTGGTTTCCCATGGGAAGAAAGAAACCGAAGTTCTGGGTGAGGACACACAGCATCTCCTCCCTGGCCATTTCAGACAGACAAAGAAGATGCTATCCTTCCTTTCCAACCCTGTCATTCTATAGAGAGGCCAACACCATTAGGGGTCCTATGCAAAATGGGGAGTCCCTGAGAATGAATGCCATCTGTGATGTGGACACAGCTTCTAGCAGGGACTAGTGGTGGGGACTCTTGTGATGGGCAGGATGTGACTGCTACAGGTAGGACGGGAATGGGTTCTGAAGCGGGAACGAAGGCTGGACACACAGAACCACTCAGTTGTTTGGTATTTCCTCTGTGCAGGTAAATGGCCCTGTCCTCAGACATACCTCTGTGCATACTCCTGTGCGTACTCTCTGGGTACCAGGGCCAACATCAGTGGAGTTACCAAGCACTTGGATACAGTTATCTACATAAATGCCAGAGCTCACCTTATACATGCACCTGGTCAACAGCTGGCCACAGCTTCTGGGCAAGCCCTGCCGAGCACAGACCTCAACCCCTGCCCTGCAAATCTAGCCAAGGCTCAGCTGGTTCCCCTCCAGCCCCTGAGCTACTTACGTTCACATCGGGGCGGAGCTTGATGAGAAAGCGCTTCCTCTTGAAGCTCAGCTTCCGCACCTTGGCCCAGTTGAAGGCATTGATCTTGGTGAAACCCTAAGAAGAAAGAGCACTGGGTGAGCCGGGTCATGCACAACGAGCAATCCAGGGGCAAAGGCAGATGGCTGGCTGGGGTTCGACTGCTCAGGGAGATGCCTTTGGCTAGAGCACTACAGGTCTGTGGCTATCGGACAATCCACATTCCCAGATCATAATTTCTCACTAATTACTTGAGCTGGCATTCAAACTAAGTCTGCTTACAGGAGAGAAGGAGCTGATCAAGGTGATGATAAAAAGGAAGCTAAATAAAAATAAAATCATGACGACTGCCTCAGTAATTAGCAACCATCCCTTTTGGAGTAGCAGGCACTATCCTAGGGTTTTATATACCTCATCTCATCAAACCTCAGAGAAAACCCAGCACTGTAGATTATTTTATTTTGCCGCACTGTCAATGCAGCAGGGAGAGGTTTCCGCATGCGGCCTTAGCGATTAAATTGTTAATGTACAGCACGAACAACAGAGCCAGTTGTCCATGGTGGGCACACTCTCGGGTCCAGCAAGTTTCCCACAGAACCACAGGGCCGAGGAAGAAGGCTGGGTCAACCAGGCACCATTGCGGGCTGTTCCACAGCCTCTGCGTGGGACATGCACAGCCCAAGTGGCTTCAGACAGATAGGATGTGGCTGAGGACCAAAGGGACCTTGCCAGATACGAATTCTCACCCACCCCATCTCCACTGAAATTCAGCTTCCCCTGTGGCCCCATGAACACCAGACCTGTTTATTCAACGCAGTGGGAATGAAACAACTTGGCCCTGGCAGAAGATGAACTCCAAGGTGTAGCCTTTGCACATGATTGAAAGGCTAAATTACCATGACCGAATCACCCAGCAATGCTCAATATTTAGACTGCATCAAACACAAAGCAAATTAATTCCGATGTGAGATACTTTTCCTTCCTTCTGTATAATTTAGAGATGTTTAAAGGTTTTGATTTTTGAAATTTAATGGTGATAATGAAACTACATGTAGTTTTCTTGTTTTTCTTATCAGGTGTGCATGGATTATTTATGCAGGTCAAAAACAAATAGGACCAACAGCCTCCTCAAATACTACCCTGCTCTCAGAATGTCATTTCTGACAAGAAACTCAACCCCAACTTTTCTTGGGACATGACTCCAATGTGTAACAATTGGCATCTGTCGTGTGAGCCCAGAACTCCTACAACTCTTGATAAAATGTGGAGAGGTAACGTAAGCACAGCTAGCAGAGCTCTCAAAAGGGTTTTAGGGCAGGTTCATTTTACAACTTCAAAACCGGGTGAAATTTGACCCTTTTCATAAAAAAAAGCATATGTCTCCTATGTACCATTCAAACTGAAAGCACAAGTTACCTGCTTATGTTTATAAGAAAGGTGTTATGGAAACATTTTGGGGGGTTGCTGTGGTTTTAAGTGTGTTAAAGGTTCATACACCGGAGACCTGGTCCCCAGTGTGGTGAAATTAAGAGGCAGTAGCATCTCTGAGAAACAGGCCTAGGGGAGACCCTTAGCGCGTATCCTCGGAAGGATTCATACACATCCCTAGAGACCTCGGTCCCTTTTGGCTTCCTGTCTGGTGATGTGATCACGTGCTTCCCCAGGACGTTCTGCTACTGTATTGGCCATGAGGGGTCAGAGCCAAAGAGCCGTTCCCAGAACCGCTGCTATGCCATTCAGATTTTTAGACTCTAAAACTGTGGGCCAAATTATCCTCTTTTCTTTGTGTGATCCAGCTTCAGATATTTTGTATAACAGAAAAGGGATGAATACAAAGGTGGTAAATGTGTTCACTATCTTGATCTCACTGATGGTTTCATAGGAACCTATCAAACTGCATATTGTAGACACACGCGAGTATGTCATGTGCACATGTGTCACTGTAATGAAGCTATGAGAGAAAAGCACTGAAAAATAAAACAGTCCAACAGGCAGATAATTAAGAGGGCACACGTTTTTGAAAGCAGGGTATCATTACACCCTTGGGTAAAATAGGTACGAATTCAAGCGCAGTGTTTGTTTCTTCTGCAAAATTATTATAGACTTTATGAATGCATAAAAGGTCTCTATCTCAAAAGAATGAATCATGTATTATAAATTAGGCACATTTAAAGTCCCAAGGAAGCTGGCTCAATCCAAATTAGGCTTAAAAAAGGATCCCATTTCAGCAGAATGCCATCTTTCAGTATGAACAGGTGTTTATTCTGCAGTCCGAAATCTTGATTCCATTATAGCACATTCTAAGCATAGGTCCATGACCTACAAAGTCAAAAAACCCAAACGAATCTATAATGTAGATTTCCCGAGCAGGGCAAAAGCAAGTAATAAAGAATCTAGAAGCCAAGAGTCTGGAAAACAGAAACTTTAGATGTAGTTACTTGTTCCTGTTCACTAAAAACAGGGATGAGGTCTTAGCTCGGCCACCCACACGCACTGCACTGGGGGAAGGGATTAGTCCCTCCCTCCCTTCCCAGCACACTCACCTGGAACACGAGGATCCCAGTGTTGGCCACGGCCAAGTTGATCTTGGTGCCTTCCCTGTCCTTGGCCGGGTGCAAGCGGATTCCGTACATCTCCAGCCGTCGGGCCACCTCCAGGAGCTGGAAATCTGACTCTGCTGGAGTTTGTCCACTGACAAAGAAAAAGTCAAGAGAAAGGCCAGGGGATTTGAATTCCCTGTGTGTATTTGAGATTCAGTAGCTTCTCTTGGGAAATAAAAGGCACTTCATTGCAAACAGTGGGGGCTCCCGGATCAGATGACAACAAGCCTTCTACTGGGTAAACCCAGAGCCCAGCAGCTAGGACAAAAGCTCTATTGCTTGGGTAACACAAAACCCCAAAAGTCTATCTCAAACTCGGCCAGATTTTTGGAATCTCAGAGTTTCTCCTAAGGTCACCTAAAAGCAAAACATCACTGTATTAAACAAATGTTCAGTCACAATAACCTAAACGAGCATACCAACTTCAAGGCACAATCCTCTCTCCTACTCTTGCCAAGCCTTAGACCAACAACAAGAAACTCACAGAATCCTCTGAAAATCTGATCAAAGGACAACAACAAAATGGAGATACTGCAAGGATTCTAGATTTTTATAGTGTCCTTCTGATCATGTCCTTTCCTTGTAGCCCATTGAGCTGATAATCGGATGCTCCGTGGATCTTACACTCTTCCTTTTATTCCAAGGCCTCCATGCCCTGCTATTCCAGGCTCACTGGTCTCACCGGAGGCACACCAGTCCCTGGGTCACAACGACCCAGTGGGAGGCGGAGAGTTCTGTGGCTCAAAGGCAGTATGAAGCCACTCACGAAACTTACATGTGGTTATGGTGAAATTCCACGATTTTGTCTTCTAGCGCATCTTGCTGAGGTATGTACTTATTTTTTGCCAAGTGCTCTCTATCCAATGCTTCATCAAAATCCCCAATCTCAGCTACAAAGAAACAGAAAAAGAAAAATAGGTCACGTAGGATGAAGACTTTACAATCTGTTATATTGCCCAGCTGGCAAGCCAGAAATTAGCAGGCAGTATCAGACGAACCCAATATGGGCGATTATTAGAAAGGCTCAAAGTCAAAGGTGGGAATACAAAGTCAGAGTTAACAACTCTGACCACATAGTAAGACTCCTGCTCCTTCTCATTGCTAACAGCTGCAAAGAAAACTTCATAGTCATCACCTTCAGCCATATGTTCTTGGTAGCTACCTGTATTTTGTTTTCATTATTTTAATATATGGATTGTAACTGGCACATATGTGCATATATTTAATGGGTACAATGCACCTTTCCACGCATGTATATAACGTTTAATGATCAGATCAAAGTCACTGGCATATAGATTATTCAACATACACCATTTCTTTGCACTGAGTGATTCCAATTCCTCTCCATCGGTCATTCAGAAATTTCAATCATCATTGTCAATCATAATGATCCTATGGCACTACATGGAACTGAGAAGTGATTCCTTCTTTCTTTCCTCCCCACTCACTTGGGGGTGCACCTCGCCTCGTGGCAGGAAGATCTAGCCATGTGGTTGACCACTTATAATTTCCAAACTGGCCCTGGAGTTGGAGGACTTAAAATTATCCACTGGAACTCTTAAATACGACAGTGCAGAACTCACACTCTCACAGCCTTTACCATGGAGAGTAAAGAGAATTTTGAATAAAAATGTAATGTCTTCTCAAATTAAAATTTATTACTTTTATGTTCCTGTTGTCAGAAATAATGAGTCAGATTGCAAAGTCTTGTTCATTTTTAGTAGGATCTATTTACTCATGTAACTTGACACAGGCCTCGACATTGCTATAATATGGAAATTTAAAGCACAGAGCTTTTTACTTTGGTTTTTTATAGGTTCACACTCAGGTGACAACTTCCACAAGGCCCCTGAGACACGGTTTCACTTGGTAACCTACAGTTAGTATAACAAGTGGAATAAAAAATAGCCTAATGGCCTGAGCCCTGCTGTTCTAATGAAAATGTAGTGAGTGGATGCTTCGGTTTTGTGCCCAGGGAGTAGCGTGTCTGTCACACCATGGGTAATGGGCCTCCCTCCACTCACTGCTACACGGTGCCATAAATCACATCCACTGAGACTTGGGCACAACAGGGCCAGCTCACCTGCAGCGGCCGGGCCACCAGAGAAATCCCTTACTCCTTACCCTCCTCCTCTAAGATCCGCTACACACTTGCCCTAAATCATGTCAAACTGCTGCTTTTCATCACATAAAATAGCGCAGAAGTGAGGGACACTCAGGCATAGTTATCTCCAGTACCCAGGCGATGGTGACTTGATTTTTCTGTCACACTCACTCTGTCTTAAGAAAGTACAGTTGGTTCTTGTTGTTCCAGGTAGTTATGATTTTAGAAAGTCACTATGAGCACTGAATTAGCAATTACTGAACCGCTGCTCCCAGGGGAAATGCAGGGTTACGCTCCTGCAAAACTCTTGAAACAACAATTTCATTAACTGACTTTTACGTGCGTTTCTGCCCAAAGATGTCTTGTTTAATACACATCATTCACACTGAACTCACAGCCTGTAGCAGCAGATGCTACGCTTGAGTGAGACTCATCTAACACACTTATTTTCTCCCTGAGGCACGTCGCACTGCATGTGAGGACACTAAACAGCCCTTTAGCACCATGCTGTGGGGCCAATTTAAACACTGGAATCACTAACAATAGCACAAAAGTTCCAAAACTGTGGCATTAAACAGACCACGGAAAAGGAAACTTGTCAACAATCTAGGAGCTGAAATATGGCAGTGGAGCCCACCTGGTCCCACCTCGGCTGGGCATGGGTATGTTAGGCAGCTCCGTTTTCTATCTTCTGCAAATGACAGTCAGGTCAAAGTCCCATGTACTGATCTAGACATACACTTTAGTAAATGGGTAAATGTGCAATTACAAATTTGAGAACAGTGAAGATTGACTGGGTAAGGAGAACCAACTAAACACTAAATAAGTCCACAGAGGAGCCACAGTGCTGGCTATTTTGTGTTTGAAGGGTAATGTGCCGTATTTAATAATTAATATCAAATCCAAGAACAGGGCAGAGCAAGTCTGGGCTACTGGGCCACCGTCTATCCACTTTCTCCTTTGAGATAAATGAGATTTCAAGTACATATCTTCAATAAAAGAGATGAACACCAAAACACAAAGATCATGGTACATTTACATTTGGGGGTGTGTGTATTAAGTGAACTTAGGAGTGTTATTTTCTCTTCCCCTCAGGCATTCCTGTTGACAGCAAAGATAACACATTCTTAGGTCTGTTTTTGTGCATCTGTGTGTGGATATGGTTTTTTTCTTCTAACAATCAGACCACTGTGTGAATTCCAACATCCAAGGAGGCTGCCAGAACTTACATTGTACAATGTGTGAGATCAGGAGTGCAGCGCTGGTGTCGTTACACGTCAGCCTGCCGTGTGCCAGGTCTTGCTTCACCTGCAGAGCGAACAGGTACCTGTGAAGGCAACACAGACAGGTCACAGGGTGCAGAGGTAATGGGGGTGGGTCTGCTCCTGCGGCCCATGCTCATTGCGAGGCAGCAAGACAGGTGCATGATGAAGTGATGAGCAGGGCTAGCTACGGGTGCCGGGAGGTGCCACTCACGGTGGGGTCTTACTCATCACCCTAAAATGATAGCGAATGGGCAGGCATATGCTGTCATCTCTTCACACAGTGGCCAGCATCTTTCATTTTATAGGGAGAGTCACAAAAGTGTAAAACTGATAACCTACAGCCGTGTGTGTGTGTGTGTGTGTGTGTGTGTGTGTGTGTGTGCATGTGACATTTTTCACAGGACCAGCCAACATGCTCTAAAAAGGCTTCAAGGCTCTGATAATAACAGCATTCTACTGTAGGCAGGACCTGCTCTGCCAATGACTCTGGAAGACAAAATGTCTTTCTGTAAGGTCATATTCACTTCAGCCCCTTCTGGAAGCCTTACTTACCAGATCTGTAAAACACAATTTACATTATTTTTAAATTCTTTTCTTTATATTGTTGGGTAAAGCAAGGCAACACTTTTCGTTATAAGACAGTGATGGTGAGCCTTGCAGAGCTTCCAGTGACACAAGCAGCCCACCGTGGCATGTGTACCATAGGTTCACCACCACTGGTATAAAAGAAATTCAGTATCAAGGAAATTCCGGTGACTGGGAATTTAGCTCAGTGGTTCTGGAACTAGCCTAGCAAGTATAAGGTCATGAGTTTAAACCCAGAACCAAAAAGAAAAAAGGAAAGAAAAGAAAGAAATTCAATAAAAATCCGTGCAATGTTAAAATGGGTTTGAAAATATCTATATAAACTCATGTATTTTTAGAAAGATATTGACTAGTTTTGCCCAGTGCCTGGAAACTGTGTCTCCTCCCACAGCAGCCCTGAGCAAACAGATCCTGTCACTCATGCAGCACTGAGAGGAAGGACACAGGTAGGTCCTTGGAAAAATGGTAGATTCCAGGTCTGGAGTAGCAAAGGGAATAAAGGAAGCTGAGAATTTCTACAGACGCTGAAAGGCAAGGCAGTTTTTAAAAAATAAATAAGTTGTATCAGAAGAGCAAAAGAGGCATCTTAAAGGGGCCTCGCTGGCCAAAGGTCATGACCACTTGAACAGCAGTAAGAATGATTAAGTGAATTGAAACATGCTAAATTAGTGAAAACCCATGAGGCCACAATAATTCTGACAGAGAGACAGAGAGGGAGACAGAGAGAGAGAGAGAGAGTTATTTGAATCTATTACCATTTCCAGAATGGTTAAAGTAATTTTGTAATTAAAAAAAAAATAGTCACCAATGTCAGGTGTGGTGGCTCATGCCTGTAATCCCAGCATTTGGGAGGCAGAGGCAGGAGGACTGCTGAGTTTGAGGTTTGCCTAGGCTATATGATGAGCTCAGGATGGGAGCCTGAACTACAAAGTGAGACTCTGTCTCAAAAAAAAAAAAAAAAAAAAAGCTCACCAATGGCCAAATGTGAAGAGCTGCACTTACAGCTGGCTTTTCCAGCAGGAAGCATCTTGGGATAGTCAGGAGCCCACGGGATGAAGTAAGGTTTTACTTCACAGGAGAATGTCAACTTACCACACGGCAGGATCGATGAGATTAGAAAATCTCTGTTCCACAAGCTCTAAAGGAATCACTGACTAGCAAACTGCCAACTGGTACAAATATCACTTAGGAAATTGAGAGTCACACAAGGATGAAGGAATGGAACTTTACAATGGAAAGACAGAATGTTACCACTCTGAGCCAACGAGCAATCCTAGCATCACCAGTAAGATGTGGAGTGTGTAAAACCACTTACGATGGATTCCAGCCTAAAATGATGAACTGTATCCATCAAGCCCTTAAAACAAATTTATAGGTCACAGGAAAACCCAGAAGTTTGAAGAATAAACTAAATAGTACCATAAGGATGTGGACGAATTCAGGAGGTAGGACCTCAGGAAGGGAAAAAAAGAGAGACTATCCCAGACTGAAAAGGTACAGAGAAGTAACGAGCAGCTGTAACGAGGGGTCACACAGTGAGTCTTACTTCAGAACAGATAGATGTAAATGACAGCTGGCGGTAAAGTAGTGGATTTTAAATATGGCCAAAGCATTAGATGGGATGAGAAAAACAAACAAAGATACAAACCCAGAAAGGATGTGACATCAATGTGATATATGACATGAAGTAAGTAAAAATATTAAGATATTCCTTGGCCTTTTATACCTTTCTATGAGGTATAGTTACTATCTTTGTAATAACAATTACTTTTCATTTTACTTTTTGCACTGTTAGGATAGAACCCAGGGCCTTGTGTGTGCTTGGCAGGCTCTACCACTGAGCTGCACCCTCAGCCCTATTTTTAATTCTAAAAAAAGGCCTTTAATGATACCGACAAATGAAGTTTCCATGAGCATTGAATAGGATAACACGTGGAGAACACAGACAGGAGAACAAAAACAATCAATCAACACTAGCAATCTTTTAAAAGTAAGACTCACTAATCCTCTTTAAGTCATTTGGGACAGTCCATTATTAAGAACTGGAAAACACAGAAGCAACTGTATAACCAGCAAGTGAAAACCAAACCAAACCAAAAAACCACTTTGGATCTACCTCTGACGAGGGTGACCTTCGTCCGGCCTCCCTGCGCTTGTCCTGCTCCTGCACCCCCCGCACCCGCGGCTCACCGGCCCGATCCTGATCATCGCTCCGGATCCCCACGGGAAGAGGCGGCACAACGCTCCTTCCGGATCAGACAGAAGTGGACTTGACGACTGTCTAATCCAGGGGGACCACTGTCCCTCGACTTCATCCCAACACTTTGTGGACCTACACGCTGTAATTCTAATGTGTAGTTAATTTTTCAAGGCTTTATGCTTTATAAGCCTCACAGTTTGAGTATTTTCCCATTCAATACTTCCAACACACAGACCCGCATTTACATGGCAGCACACAGGGACAGTCACTGACCATACGGGTTTAGACCTTCGATGCCGGTCTCATGAGGGCTGTATGGCTGCAGTGTACATGGGGAGGAGGAGGGCACGTCCTTTCAAAGACTCGAGGAAGCGTGTTGCCCTGACTGTGCTGACTGTCCCTGCTCTGAGGCCCAGGTAACCTGAGTAGGAGCTTCCTGGCAAGGACTGTCACTGTTCTTAGCGACACAGGCTGTGAGCTGAGTGCACTGGCTGCAATGCCAACTTCACACTCAGCGACACCTCTGCCACTAGAAACGGAAGCCAGTCCAATCGGATCCACGAGAGCCGAAGCTGACTTTAATCTAAATAAAATGAAACCAAGGAACACGCTGAAAACCAAGTGTTCAAAGTGGAACTGACTCTCCCAGCAAAGGTGGGCACAGGACTAATGGAGGTGCTTTCCTTAGGGAGACGGCAAGTCCCACATTACAGCCACCCCATGCCTTGTGTACCACACAGCTACATTCATTTGCCTCATCTGGGAGGTCTCAATTTCTTTTCTCTTATTAAACAAAGAGTTTTAATTCCCTTGACAGTCTAGGAGATGTCAGCCTGCATTCCCCTGCAGCAAACGCAGCACGGTGAGTCACTTAGGACAGAACCCAGCCAGAGGGATCAGGCTGGG
Source organism: Thryonomys swinderianus (assembly GCA_004025085.1). Classification (NCBI taxonomy): domain Eukaryota; kingdom Metazoa; phylum Chordata; class Mammalia; order Rodentia; family Thryonomyidae; genus Thryonomys; species Thryonomys swinderianus. Next base: position 107,928 of record PVIC010000224.1, read on the forward strand.
GAAAGAGTCCAAGCTCGAGTGTCGGCACAGAACACACTGAGCTCCGTAGTGAGGAAAACTGCTTTTGTAGGGACCCCTGCTTGCTGTTTTCACCCTGCACCTCGGGACGTTTCTCCTTCGAGAAGCCTGGGTTCTGCTGTCAATACGAGAGTCCACTGAACGTGTAGTTCAATAAGTATGAATTTGGCTTCCTGTTGAAGAGCGAGGTGCAATTTAATCTCCAGCTATATAAACAGGAAGTGGACAGCTATTCTTGGAAGCTAGAGAACAAACTGCAAAGCTGGAATCACACAGGCTTTGCTACTTCCAGGCCAGACTTGCTCTCTCCCCTGTAAGCACCAATGACACGGCGCTTCTCCCAACCTCCGAGAGCCACCAGCGAAAAGTGTCTGAAATCCCCATGGTCTCACCCTGGAGGTGCAGCTCCTGCAGGAATCTGGCGGTGGAACCTTCAACACGTGGAACGGCCAGGAACCCCGCACATGACACTTTGTGCCAACATGGGTGGTGATGGGAGATGATACAGTAGAAATTTCAAATCGATTTTATTCAACATGGAGCGTAACGAATTTTCTTCTTAGAAAACATCTCCAAAATATCAATTCACACAGGAGGCAGAAAATGAAAACAACCCTAACCCAAACCTGCCTAGCTGAGTGATGCTTGTGTAACTAGAATTTATCAGTGTTGAGAGAGGCGCGGGCAAAGGGCCAGGCATCTTTGGTCTCGCAGGCAAAGTTGCTGAAGAGTTTTAGAACAAGATCAGAATGGCAGAAAGGGTGACTCACAAAAATGATAAAGGTACACAATGATTTGCAAAGTAGAATTTTCAGTGGAAAAACAGAAGCGGGCTTTAGGTTGTTAATTTTTTAAGCAGGAAAGAGGCCCAGAGATTGGCAGGAAGAAAAGCACCAGCTGACCACCAACTGGACTTGCCTCTTGATCTATTTCAGTGCACCGAGCTCAGAGCAATCATGCACCAACAGAAAAGCAGCCCTGGACACTGCTGGAGCGGCCCCATGAAGACCAGGTCAAAGGCCCCAGGCCTGGGCAGCAAGGCTGCCCCTCCTCCACCCTAAGGTCTATTAAACTGCAACTAGTTCCCAGAAGGCTGACGGCTTCTGCAAATCCCCGGCTGCCTTCAGTTCGTTCACTGGTTTGCCGGTAGGAATGGAGGCAGATAACCAATGGTGACTCGGGCAGAAAACACAGCAGTAGGATGTCTGTGCAACTCCACTCCTGTCCCCATTGCCTTCTTGAGGTGGCCATACGAAGGTAGATGGGTCCATCAAACATAACTGGCCAGAACCGACCCTGACTCTCTGTCCCTCTCACTTCTCTACTTCAGTCTTCGCCATATAGTAATGGCTGCCGCCACCCACTTCATGCTACAGTCTAAGATCTGAGGGTCCCCTCTGCTTTCCCCAGACTCCACGTCCAGCCCACCCCAGGATGTGTGAGCCCATCCTCTACCACACACCTTGAACACAGCCACGTGGCTCTGCTCCCTTAGCTACCACTTGCTTTGCTGCCACTGCCTAGGCCTGAACTACTGCAAGGCTTCCTCGCTGGGTTTCTTGCGATTTGTATCCTCCCCTCCTGCAGCCTCAAGACTCCTCATCTCTCGACACATAAAGACCAGCAAGCCTCTCTCCCACCTTCCTGCACAGTGCCCTCAGCAGTCCTGCCTCATTGTCCTCTCCAGGACATCTGTCCCTGCCATGGACACTGTACGGCCTGGTCCTTTCTCTGGAAAGCTCTTCCTCAGAAAATGGCTGACAGGTCCTTATCATCAGACCTAGCCACCCAATGCTGTCACCATCATTTCTGCCACTTCATCTTACTTCAGTTACCTCAAGACCTCTTGCCAAGATCTGATATTTTTTCTTACACAGTCATTTTCTGTTTCCACAAGAGCCAAGACTTATCTTTTCACCATTACCTTCCCAAGGCCAAGAACAGTGCTGGCATGTGGTGCATACTTAATACATACTGGTGACTGAATGAGCGTCTTCACCCCTTTGGGAAGAGAAGGTAGGCCACCCAGGATCCTGCGCTCCGTACTGAGACTGAGGAGAGAGATACAGTGGTCTCGGTTTCAATATGCCACAGCATGAAGGGCACACATGACAAGAGCTTGGCTGGCACACCAGTGCACTTGGACAGGAGCTCTCAAAAGTGAGGCTTTATCTTCATGGGATCCTGCCCAGCTGTGCTGTCTCACAATGGAAAACAGGGAATGGCAGGGATGATGATGGTGATAAGATTAGTGATGAAGACGGTGACGAGGAGGACGGGGCACAGTAATGACAGTGACGATGACCTTGATGATAGTGGAGGTGATGGTGATAATTAGTGTGAGTTGTGTTCCCACTGGATCCCAGCCACACCATGGGCTTATCCTGAAAACAACTGGTCGCGCACACTATTATTTTCTGCGTTGTTAATGTGAATTTACAGTGGCACAGAGGGAACAAGGAACTAGCCAGGCACATGGCCAGCAAGGGCCAGGACTCACGGCTGAGGCTGCACCTGATCCAACAACACCCGGTCCTCTCCCACTTGTTAGCAGTGTCCAGGGTTCACGTCAAAGTCACCCATCCATGCCAGCATTAAAGATAAAGCTTGAACTGACATCCTGCTTCACAGAAGGGACTCATTTCCTAAAACTATCCCAGCATGTGATAGATATAAGGTGGAAAATGTGACATTAACAGGTTACTAGTGCAGTAAGCTTCTTAATCACATTCTTAAAGAAACCAGGCACAAGGAAAATCCAGAACTTTCTTTCCCTTCATTTTTGCAGGCAGAAGGAGAGGACGGTGAAAATGGAACACAAACAGATGCTGGTCCAATAAATACTGTGAAAATGTTTAATCAATGTCCTCTTTTTCTCTGACACTGTAACAACAACAACAACAAAAAACCAAATAAAACAAAAAACCACCACTTTCCAAACCACTAACCTTGTGAGTTCTTCTTGGAGTTGTGTGTGGTCAGGTGGAAAGAATTTCACCACAAACTTAACAACAACATGCTTTGGCCCTAAGGAAGAACAACAACAACAAAATTTCAGCATAACATTTATTGATCAGTGTTTGAAATGCCATTAATAAAGCAACTTTATAAGGCACATTATACACCAAATGATACATCTCATTCCAACCTCCCCAGCCAGCCTCCTCCAAGCCACTGAATAAACAGCCAAATTCTGTGACTTTTACAGCATGGGAAAATAGGTATCTGCTTTTTGAAAAACTGTGACAATAGTACTACACTGAGTAAAGTTTTTCTGTGTGGACTTCAAAATTATATTCACTCTTTTAAAAAAGCCATTTGTCTTCAGTGATGTATTGTTTCCAGTAATGTATTGAACTGTCAACTTTTATTAAAATATAGGCTTTAGATAGTTTAAAGAGGTAATGAACATGTAAACCATCTACAGAGTTAATTCTATTTCGCGGTCTGTAAGGAACACTTGCTACCGTGCTCATCAAACACATTTCCAGGACTCTGGTGCCCCTCTGAGCTCGAGAACACAAAGAGGTGGCCCTGCCTGTGTCACAGCCAACCAAAGCCTTCAGGAGTGTCTCAGCCATCTTTCCAATGACTTATGACAAAATCAGGAAGTGGATGATGAAATGGGGAGCTGGAGGGACAGATTAAGATGGGTGCCTTTTCAGAATTAACAGAGAGCGTCAAATAGATTGCGATATAATAATTGGAGGTGTGAGTCAGGCTTTCATGTGTTGGCGTATAAGCCGGAATAAAACAATAGCCTGACAGGTTCTGTATTTGGAATGACAGCGCTGAGCTGATGTTCCATGAAATATAAAGTAGAGTAATGAAATACTATCACTATGATCATTGACACTGGTGGGGAGAAAGCCCGGAGCCTCAGGCGTGCTAGGTAAGTGAGCTGTAACCAGGTCTATGAAATCCAAATTTGAAAACTAGCTTTTCTTCTGGAAGTAAAATATCCTTTTCCTCTACTTTTTGTGACCAGACACAAAATATCAACTATCTATTTGTGATTACACATTAAAATGTAGAAAAAAAGCCCAAACTGATATTGGCCACCTATACAAAATCAGGAGAAAAAGACGAGGCCCAGGAGCACCGAGGCCCAGGTGGAGCCGCTTTTCTCGAAGACCCCTAAGATGATCCGCAGCCCTGTGTGTCTGGCCTGGAGCACAGAGTAACAGCAGGGACACGAGGAAGATGGGAGGCTTAGCCACTTCACAGCGCAGGAGCACAGAGCCACGCAGGCCCGTGCAGAGCCTGAAGCCAAGAGGGGCCAGCACCCAGTGCAAAGTGACCGCTGTCACGCCGGGCCAGGCACAGCACACGGAGGGGAAACACGGGTCCCACCCTGCTCCAGTCCCCACCTGTCAACCTCCCCACAAGTGGCGCCCGCCTTGTAAGTCACCGCAGGGCCATGCAGCTATCTGCAGGCTCGGGATCACCTCTGCCCCCAGGTCTGGATTCTGCTCACAGCAGTGTGACCTCCACTCACGTTCGGTTACTGCCAGTCGGGGCCAGCACTCCCCCCATGACACCCAGTAAGTGACACCTCTTTCATTCTCAGCATCCATGATTGCTTAATTGAAATGACAGAGAACCGACATCAGCTTCAGCTGCAAGAGGCCACAGAGTGAGTCCCTGCGTTGAGGTCGTTATACCCACAAAAACTGCTGAGAGTAGCTCAGTGGGGAGTCTTAGAAAAATGATTCTACAGCTGCTGCAGGCTTTAGGCTGAACTAAAGGCTCACAGCCTTGAAGCCAAACTGGTCTAGGTCCTGGCTGCAGGAAGTGACCATGGGAACAGAGCTTTCGGCCCAAAGCAGAAAGAAGGAAGGATGGGCCAGAGCCAAGGGTGGAGGAAAGACAGAGAGAAAGCAAATGTTCACTCTCTTTCTCCTCTGCTCGGCCTTCTTTAGCCTGGTGTCTCTGCCACACACTGGACACCCAGGCCAGACCCCCTTGGGAGCTCTGCCTGCCAGTCAGAAACACAGGCAGAGTTTTGAGACACACACACACTTTTGAGCACTTTTCCCCCCAGACAACATTGCATTCTGGTTTACAGCCTTTGAAGGCGGAGAACAGAAGACGTAGTCAATTTTATGAATAAATGCTTCCACTGTCCCCTTCAAAAGTAACAGTGAAAACCTACTCAGACAGATAAGCTCAATTATTCTGGGACTTCATAACAGTTGTAAGTTGTTAATCAAAAGGATATTTGGTTTTCCAAGCAAGGTTTCCACTATTATATATGGAGACTGCAAAAGAAACACACTTTTTTTTTTTTCTCCTTTTTTGAGACAGGGTCTCGCTTTGTAGTTCAGGCTGGCCCTGAGCTCACTATGTAGTCCACGCAAGCCTCAAACTCAGCAATCCTCCTGCTTCTGCCTCCCGAGTGCTGGGATGACAGGTGTGAGCCACCACACCCAGCACTGTGGTATGTGGTATTGGTATTGATGAGTCTCCACGCCCAGCATTGTATGTGGTTACCGGGGATCCAACTCAGGACCTTGTGCTTGCGAGGCAGGTGCTGGAACCACTGAGCTAACCCTCCGGCCCAAGAAACACACTTTTACAGTACATGGGTGAGTGGGTGATGGAGACAGTCGGGGTAGAGAAGGAATTTGCTGCACTGGTGCTTTATAGCAAAAGGTGTCTCGACGATGAACATGGCTGACTCTGTATTTATCGCCACTGTTAGGAAGGATATACTTACTTCGAATCTGTTTCACAATAGGTTTTAAGAGATCCAGCCACACCTACAAGGAAAAGAGAACAGACTGAGACAAAACTTCTCAATGAAAGAGTGCAAGTATTTTTACACTTTATTTGAAGCTATTTTGAATCAAAACATCTTGAAGTCATCTGGTGTGTTTTCTTCAGAATGTCATCTTACTTGTTACCACTTTTATAGACTGGATCCTCTTTTGCTGATTGTCATGATTTAGATCTAGAATGTCTAAGGCCTCTTGTATTCTGAGCTTGGGCTTTTGGAAGGTGAGCGGATCATGGGGGTGCTGTCAGGAGGTAGGCCCCAGGCAGAAGAGGCCAGTCACTGTGGGGGGACCCCAAAAGCAAAGCCTTCCTTCCCACTGCCTCCTTCTTGCTGTTGCCTGGCTTCTGGGACAAGAACAGTTTTCCGAGCTCAGCTGACCACCACAATCTTTCTGCTTTGGAGGCACCTGACTTGGCTAAATCCTTCTAAAGCTATGAAGCTAAATCTACTATAAAGCATATCTTTGAAGCCAACTGTGTCAAAACCACGTTTCCTTAAAGCTATTAACCTCTCCGAGCAAGCCAGAGGAAGGTCTGTGGCCCAGGACAGTGGCTTGAGACTTCCCACCGAATTCGTCCCAAGTCTTTTGGCGACAGAATGACGGGGTTGGTAACAGGCTCACCCGTGTCCCAAGTCCATACTCTTTCACATGTGCTTCCTGTATGCAGTTTGAGGGAAAGTTATCCAACAAGACAGAAATGAGCTGTCCTTAAGTTAACCACATTATTCTACTTCGTATATATATTTTTTAAATGTTCTTGAACTTCTGGGCATTTGAAAAGGGTGCTATCATTGATGCTTATGTTCATGTATATAAAAAAATAAAGCTATTGTGCCTACTATGAAGAAGCTTTATAAATACACAGGAAATAGAGAACAGCCCTGTGGGAAACCATGCGCAGAACCACAGGGAATGCACAAAGCAAATAGGAAGGGCCAGAAGGAAAATGCTGATGCTGAGAACAGTTTTCACTGGGAATGAAATTAAAACAATGAAATCTCATTTCCACCTACTACGTATGCATCTCGATGTGTAGATACACCTCCATTTTATACTTTATAGTCTTTAAAAGTGGCCGGGACACAGTAAGCAGATTCTGTCCCCCTATATCGAGGGATATGTGGTCTGTACAGCTTTTCTGCATAATTATTAAGAAGAAATTATCTGAACCCTAGAAAGTATTCTTCCACATCTTCTTCTATCCAGCCATATAAATGAAACATTCACACACACAAAGACTTATATACACAGAATGCTAATCTTAACATTCCCATCATAATGAAACTTTTCACAGTAACCTAAATAAAATAATAGTCATAGTCATCCAGACAGATTCCCAGGCAGGGATGTGCTCTTACTGAATATTTACAAATATGGAAAAACATGCCAGGGAGTTGAAACTGTATGATTTCTCCTCTTCTGTCTTTCCTCATTACCCAAATTACCTTACATGAGCACCAAGCACCACAATGAAAAAATTGAAAATGCCTCCTCATTCAGTTTAATTCCCCTATTACCTTTTCAGATAAGCAAGACTCTGGGACAATAAAATCCTCATTTCTATATTCCCTATCCTGTATTTCTCCTTTATAAGAGAGGAGATGGCATGCATTGGTCATCTCCTTTGTTGAGCTTCTAAGCCTCAATTTTCAAATGGGAAAGAGCAATAATTCAAATATGTAATAATTCAAAACAGGGAATACGGCTTGGGAGATGTATTACTTCCCTCTTAAGAACCCTAAGAAATAGAAGGGTATGAGAGAATCTCAACCTGAGACTGATGAGAAAACTGAGATTCAGAGAATACCTGCCTCAAGCTGGAACCCAGGCTCTGTTCTTAAAACTTATTCAATCTACAAAAAAAAAAAAAATCCCCATGTCTCTCTGTGAAACTCTGGGGAACACAGCAATGAGCAGGCATCAGGGCCTCCTTCATGGAGCTCAGGGTGTAGCAAAGCAGGACCAGAGACAGAAGCAGGGGAGGGGAGCCCAGCATGGTGGGGCCCTGGGTGCCCAGTTGGGACCACGTCATGGTGTTCAGTGTGCTCTCAGGCCGTGGTCCCTCAGGCACAGCCACAAAAGCAAAGGGAGCCGTCTCAGGGAGGCGAGGACCCTGCTCTCAGGTCCCTGAGACACGGGACAGGAGCACCGTGTAGATCCCAGAGGAAGCAGCAGCGGAGGCAGAAGGGGCTCGAGCCGTGGGGGCACCAAGGCCAGGCCACTGCCGGACTTGGGGGTGGGCTGGGCAGGGCGGGGCCCAGGTTAGGCCCGCTTGTCTGAGTCATCCCAGCAGATGCTCGGGACCGCGGTGGTCCCGGTGCCCGCGCCGGCTCTGTGGAGATTCAGGCAGAGGACTCTCGCGTCCTGGGGCGGACGGGCCAGGTGGAGGCTCTGGCTGTCCATGGTCCTATACGTGTGCGTTTATCTCACAGGCACACTCAGCATGCCCCTTGCTGTCTCGAAGAATGGTTTAGCTCTACCTGTCCCAGCCGGAACGTTTTCTGAGACATCAGAGTACCACACTATTCAGACATTAAATACTGTACACATGGGAGGACTGGGGGAGCGGTGAGCTCCCCTGACGGGCACTGTGCTGAGACCGGAAGGAAGGAAGGAAGCAGAAGCCCATGTGGAGAACGCAGGGTAGTAACAGGACGCGTAGATGCCTCAGGGCCCAACAGGCTTACTCCAGCCTTCCACATGCAGGGCTGATTCCCACTGTGACAGTGTCAGCAGATGGGACCCTCGAGCACAGTGGCTGGAGGGCAGAGTCTTAGTGCCACCACTGGGGGGCTGCGTAATTATTTTTTTCCAGTACCAAGAACTGAATTAGAGGGCACGTCTGGCCCTTCTGCAGCTGGTCGGTCTCTCCTTCTCTCCCTCTCACTCCTTCTCACCTCCCACCACGTGACGATCACGCAACAAGAAGGCACGAGCCGGACGCTAGTAACCTGATGTTGGCCTTTCCAGCTCCACTGTGAGCCGATGCATTTCCGTTCACTATGCCTGACCCAGTCGTTGGCATCCAGTCCAGCTGTGCGAGGGGTGGAGACAGTGAACACAGCTGCACACCAAGGCTGGCACAGACCCCGCCTGGTCACATGAAGATGTGTTGTCCTTGTCCCACGAGCAATGGGAAGGATTTTACACGCATGGCTGACATGATTAGACTGTATTTGAGAACTAACTGGCTGGGTAGTAAGTACCAAAGCTTTTTATGGGGGGGATGTGAGATAAAACGACCCTGCAGCCCTGGAGGACCGAAAGAAAGCTGGGAACAATGGGTGCTTCCGAGAAGACTGAGAGGTGGGAGGAGGGGACTGTGCTCAGAATGCACGGGATTTCTGCACAGCACTTCGAAGGGACCGTGCTGTTCCCAGAGACAGGCCTGGAGGAGGCCCAAGGCCGGAAGTTCTGGCCAGGCTGGTTTTGGGCGTGCCCAGCACCATGCAGGACAGGACAGCGTAGATACCGCGGGGTGCGTTTTGTCTGGAGCTCACAGGAGGGGCTGGCAGGAGCGCTCACGTTTAGGAATTGCCACCAGCTCGACTGCACAAGAGGCGAAATGGTCCACACGGTGGGCAGAGAAGGACACTCACGAGCAGTGCCCAACAGCTTCACTGGTGCTGTCACGGCGGGGTTTACACACGGCACACACTGACCTCCCCGCAGTTCCCAAGGCCGGCAAGGCCAAGAGGAAGGTGCCAGCAAACAGCAAGTCTGCTGAGGGCTGCTCCCTGGTTCACGAGAAATGCCTTCTGGCCGCATCCTCACAGGGTGCTGGGTAGAAGCGTCCTTCTGGCCTCCTTCCAACGGCTCTGGGCCCGTCTACCAGGGCTCCACCCTCAGGACCTAATCATCACCCAAGTCCTATCTCCTGCTACTGTCAGCCCAGGGGTGAGGATTTCAACTTCAACGTACAAGTCCGGCAGAGACGAAAACCTTTGGAACATATCCCATGACAGAATGGCCACCAGTCAGGAGGGAGCAGAAGACAGAAAGAAAATGAGGAGAGAACCATGTTGCAGAAGTCGTGGAAAGGTAGATTATTCTGAAGCAAAGACTATGCGACCTGTGGTGGGTCTCTATATCCAGCGGCAGGAGGCGGGTGCACAGCTTGGCTGAGAAGCTTCTCCCTGAAGTACGAGGCAAAGCAGCGGTCAGGGCTGAGGAGTCAGTGAGAGTTTTGTGGACTTGCTGGTTTTTAATCAGAACGACCGGGGCGCAGAGAGGCAAAGCAGGGAAGGTGTGGCACATGATCAAGAAGGCTCAAGAGGGACCTGCGGTGATGTCAAGAGATGCCCCGGCCTGGGGAGAGAAACATGGCTTCTGTTGTGACTGGGAGTGACAGGCTGATGCCAGATGGATCCTCTGTGACACCCTCTCCTCCCCCCGGAACGCCAGGCCTGGAGAGGAGGGGGGAGGTTTGTGTGTGGGGCCGAGCTGAGACTTCTGGGGGTTCCCAGCCTCGACCCTCAGCTCTCGCGCACCCCCACAGCTGGCTCTGGGGACTGTCCCTGCGGTATCTTGCTACTGCCAGAAACCTGCCTAGACTCCTTCGGGACAGATCCACGGCGCACTGACAACACATCTGCCAATTCTGTGGATTGTTTTTAAACATTCCTGTTCTGTTTTTGGCATTTCTGTGGAAAGCATCAAACACAAGCACCAGCTGGAGCCAAGCGAGCATGTGGTTTCAGAGCAGCAGGTCTGGGAACGGAAGACTGGCCTGAGCCCACGGCCCGGTGGCAGCACAACGGTGCAGCCAGGTCTCTCCAGGGACCCCTGGCATGGGCAGACTCACTGTGCCCTGCCAGACTGGCATCTGAGAGCTGAGGGAGAAGCTCGCCCATGTGGCACCTGACCACAACACGGGGTGAACAGGAGAGGCAGGAGGAAGAAGCTGCGGCTGCGAGGATGACCACGCTGACCGCACAGGGACTTCGCACGCTGAGGCCCTCGGCCATCGCCTCTGTTCGCCCAGGAGGCCGTAGCAGAGCGTCACTGACCTGGGGCCTCAGGGACACACACAGGTTTCCTCCCAGCTGCAGAGCTGAGGTGTCCGCTGTGCCAGCTCCTCCTGAGGCCTCTCTCCTTGGCTTTGGTGGCTTGCACTCGCTGTGTCCTCACGCACTCTGCCCTGTGCTGGTGGACAACCCGGGGTCCCTCTGTGTCCAAGGCGGACTCCAGTCTCACAGGGTAAAGGCCATCCTATGCCTCGTTTTAGTTTAATCACCACAGGCAGGACTCTCGCCTCCCAGTGTAACGCACTCCACGGCACTGGGCACTGCAGCCTTCACACTCGAGTTCTGGGCTGCACACGGTTCAGCCTAGAGCAGCTGCCTGCTCTGACTTAGTTTCAAAATGCCTTCTAGCCCCTCTCTCCCCGCTCACCCTGACTTCGGGCCCCTGATCCTGCCTTTCTCAAATCCTTCACTCATGTTGCTTTTTGCTTTCAAAATGTGAGCTCTGTGCTGAACACATGGAGACGAGAAGAAATACATCCAAGCAGGGCCGGAGGGTTAGCTCAGTGGTTCCGGCACCTGCCTCGCAAGCGCAAGGTCCTGAGTTCGATCCCCGGTAACCACATACAATGCTGGGTGTGGAGACACGTCCACCAACAATCAATGCGGCATACCACAATGCCGGAAGTGGTGGCTTACGCCTGTAATCTCAGCACTCGGGAGGCAGAGACAGGAGGATTGCTGAGTTTGTGGCGGCTTGCCTGGGCACCATAGTGAGCTCAGGGCCAGCCTGAACTACAAAGCAAGACCCTGTCTCAAAAAGCAAAAAAAAAAAGAAATACATCCAAGCCAATGGGGTCAAAGGCTAAGCAAGATAAATCATTAGCCCCAAAACACTTCTCTCTAGACATTTTCCTCCTCTATCATTTATTTGAGTAACATCTTAGGGGGATTTTGCAGGCACCCGGAACATGTGAAGTATTTTGCAAAGGGTCTTTTGAAAAGAGAGTTGGTCACAAGATATCAGACAGGAAGCAGGGAGGGGCCCAATATTTCTTGAGCATCTGTCTGGTGCCAAGCACTGAGCAGGTGCCTTCCACATTCTCACATAACATGCGCAGCAACACAGGCAGCCTGCACCAGAGGCCAGCGGCCAATGTCACACAGCTGAAACCTGACATCAAGTTGAGTTGACCCCAAATTCTGCCTTTTCTGTAATAGGATATGCTTCCCTTCAAAGCTAAAGGACTCAACAAAAGTTGAGCTCTCCTTATTTGTTATAGGAAAATTATACAGTGTCAAGAATTCATTCAACAATCTAGTGTTTCTTCAGGCTGGGCCTTAGAAGAAATGACTTGACTTTGAAATTTTTATTTGTAGTAATAATACGCTGGTGCTCTTTTTTTTTTTTTTTTTTTGAGACAGGGTCTCGCTTTGTAGTTCAGGCTGGCCCTGAGCTCATTTTGTAGCCCAGGCAAGACTTGAACTCAGCAATCCTCCTGCCTCTGCCTCCTGAGTGCTGGGATTACAGGCGTGAGCCACCACACCCAGCTGAATGTATTTTTTTACAATCATTCATTTTATTAATTTTATTTTTGGTTATATTTTTTTTAAAAAGATATGAAATGTGACTTCAGAAATCTGTCACTTTAGACAGAATTCTACTTTTGGTCAAAATGGAGTGATAGGGGCCATTTTCTATATGAAACAATTTTTAAAAATGAAGAAAACATATCACAAATAGACACCAGGCAATAAGAAATAGTGGAAAATAAAACATGATTCCTATCACTGTCCCATCTGCTGCCTTGAGCAGTTTCCAAGCCATGGCAGAGGGAAGGGAATCCTGGCAGAACCCCGCAGGATCCATGAGTTAATGAGCTGAGAATTCAGAGGACAGAACACAGAGGGAGTTAGGACAGCTACAGAGGGCTGCCCATGAGTGTGTGGAAGACAGGTTAGGAAGAACCCACAGGGAAGTATGAGAAATAGTAGTGCCTGGGACTCTGAGGGCCCAGAACACTCGATAGACAGGAAATCCTGAGACTCATGGGCCTGGGCTCCGTTCTCAAGAGTCTTGTCTTAGTAGTCAGTAATAGTTACAATCCTCTATCCAACAAGTCTTAAAAGTTAAATTATAGAAGAACCAAATTGTTTCTCAATAACTGCATCCCAGAACAAACTCAGTAAAATTTACTGAATACAAAAGTATCCAGGGCCAGAGATTTAGCTCAGTGGATCCAGCAACTGCCTAGCAAGCGCAAGGTCCCTGCTTTGATCCCAGTAACCACATACAACAATACCTGGCACTTAGTAACACATACCACAAATGTCGGGCTTGGTGGCTTATGCCTGTAATCCCAGCACTTGGGAGGCAGAGACAGGAGGATTGCTGAGTTTGAGACTTGCCTGGGCTACATAGTGAGCTCAGGGCCAGGCTGAACTACAAAGCGAGACCATGTCTCAAAAAACAAAAAAAAAAGTATCCAGCATCCAACAAGCTAAAGCTCAATATCTAGCATCCAGTATAAAAAAGTATCTGATATAAGAAGCGGATAAAATGACCCATACAGAGATGAAAAGAAAAAACAAACGCACAAAAGAAAACAAAACAACCAAAACTAATCCAGAATTCACAAAGATGACAGAATCAGGCAAAAGGACACCAAACAATCACTATAACTACATTTCATTTGAAGAGCAGAAGCTCTAAAAAAGATCCAAACTAAAGTTCTCGAGTGAAAGCTACATTACATGGGTAAAATACACACTGGGTGAGATTAAAGCAGATTGGACGCTGCAGAAGAAAACAAACCTGAAGTCCTGGGGGGGGGGGAACGCTTCAAAATGAAACACAGGATCGGAGCGCTATAGAACAATCTAAAGCAGCAAATGGAGCTGCCATTCTGTAGCTGGAGCTTCTCAAACGAGAGGAAAGGAGAAAAGGAGGAGGAAAGTATTACTAGAAATAATAGCTAAACTTTTCCAAACTTGATTAAAGCTATAAACCCACAGACCCAGGGAGCTCAGCAAGCCGCAAGCGTAAGACGCACAGATGCTTATCTTACTTAAATTGCTCACAATGGTCATCAGGAGAAATACTTAAAAGCAGCCAAAGAAAAAGACACCTAATGCACAAAGGAAGAAAGAATGACAGCAGGTTTAAGTATCTATTCTCAATTACTGACAATTACTATGCTCAGAAAGGACACAGAGGATTTGTCCAACACTGTCCACCAGTGTCGACCAGCTGACCAACACATGTCTATGGAATACATGACCCAGCCCAGCAGAACACATAGCCACGCTAGGCTGCGAATGTCGCAGTGCACCTGACTCAGTGCCCCAGGTCCATGACGCCCCATGACCACTCCATACAAGCAAAGAGGCGCAGCAAGTATGAGAGGCATGTGGTGGCTGCCAGTGTAAAAAACATGCTGTTTTGCAGTAAACTTGTTTTTCTATAAGTAGAAGTTCACAGATTAAATACTGTGTAGCACATACATACACAGTCACATGGTTGTTTACCCTGATCATGGACCAGGGACTGGACGGGGTTGGATGTGTTAGGCATACTTTTCACCACTACTAGTGCAGGAGGTTTCTCCACATCAGCAACACCATAAGCACTGGGCATTATGACCGAGAGGCCACCAGCTGCTGGGACCATTGTCACACAACAGCCCAGTGTTGACTAGAATGTCATGAAGCATTGTATGCCTGCACTTTTCCTGGTGTGTATAAACTACTTATCAAAATAGGTCATAATCTGGGGCATTAGACAAAAATCAGTAAGTTATTTAAGACGCTTTGTACCATACAAACTACATTTCCAGGCCACCATGGAATTATATTAAAACCCAACAAAGCTGGGCATGGTGGTGCCTACCTATAATCTTGCACTCTAGGAGGCTGAGGCAGGAGGATCACAAATTCAAATCCAGCCTGAGAAACTGAGCAATGAAAGGAGACCCTGACTCAAAATAACAAGAAGAAGGGCTGGAGATTTAGCTCAGTGGTTCCGGCACCTGCCTTGCAAGTGCAAGGCCCTGAGTTCAATCCCGGTAACCACATAGAACGCTGGACGTGGTGACTCATGCCCACCAGCCATCAATACCACATACCACAGTGCCAGGCATGGTGGCTCACGCCTGTAATCCCAACACTCGGGAGGGAGAGGCAGGAGGATTATTGAGTTCCAGGCTTGCCTGGGCTACATAGTGAGCTGAGGGCCAGCCTGAACTACAAAGTGAGACCCTGTCTCAAAAAAAAAAACAAGAAGAAAAGGCTCCCTGCAAGGGTCTGTGTCCAACCCCAGTATAGCCAAAAAAAAAATTAAAAATAAAAGCTAACGAGAAAAATTCGTACAGACATCTCATATATTTGGAATTGGGAGAACCCACTTCTGGGCAAAGAAGAAATCAAAGGGAAAATGCAAAGTATTTCACACTAAACAAGAATGAAAGCACAACAAATTCAAGTTTGGGGAATGGTAGGAAACACCCATTAAAAATAATGTTCCAGGACTGGGTACGTGGTCCAGTGGCACAGCAGCTGCCTGCCAAGCACAAGGTCCTGAGTTTGATCCCTGGTAGCACAAAAAAGCTTCTATGAAACTTACACGTCCCCTTGTTACAGTTTAACAGTTTAGTGAAATAGTCTCAAAGTTGAGCCTGTTTCCAAACCACTAAGGAATGGATAGGACACTCGCAGGACTGGCTCCCAGGCACTCCCCTCAGCCCTGTCACCACCACCCCCTCTCCACCCCGGGCCTGAGAATGCGCCTGCGCGGCTGATTCCAGGGTGACGTGGATCCCAGCTCAGGGGCTGCGCTCCAGGAATGCCAGTCTCGATATACACTTAGTGCGCTGTGTAGAGGGATAAACATGCAGACGCTCTTCAGAAACCAAAACAGGAAGCTGGGCATGTTGGCACCTGCCTTTAATCCTAGTACTTTGGAAGGCTGAGGCAGGCGGGATCACGAGGTCAAACCCAGGTCAGGTAATTTAGCAACCTTGACACTATCTTTAAAAAGGTGGTGGTGGTGAGGAATGACTGGGGTGTAGTCCAGGCCCTGGGTTCAATCCCCAGTACGACAAAAACAAAATCAAAACAAAAATAGGATCATGTTTTATAACGTTTCCCCTCAATGGTTTCTATCTTTCCATTCTATCACCCTTCCTGACATCTGGCACTCAGAGGGTATCTACGTGCCTCCGTTCGTAAAGGAGGGCCTCACTGCCAGTCTGTCCCACCCACTCAGACCCAGGACACGCTCCCCGCCTGGCTATGCTCAGTTGGCCTGCACTCATCCAACCCAGTGTCCCAGCCCCCACCCACACTCGCATGTTTGGGAACTTTGTGAATTAAATGCAAACTAAAACCTATAGGATGTGCTTTTATTAATTTATAAGGAAAACTTTACATAAAGACAGACTGGTAAGCCAAAGTGCTAGATCTTGGGTTCCAGATCTACCCAAAAGAAAGTTTTAGAGGAAACCAGATTCCTATCACACAGCTGCCACCCGCAGCGAAAACTGAACCTGGGGTCTCTCCTTCCCAAGGGTTCAGCGTAGACCCCAGGCTGGTGGAACAGCAGCCCCCCTGTCTCTCCTGCTTTAAGATCTTTTGTTCAATTCCTATTACCTTTGAAAATCTATTTCCAAGGATATCACCTGAGTATTGTGGCTACTTCGCTAGACTTTTTAAAATGTCATAAGAAGACTTAACTCGAGATCCTGCCTCTGGGTAGCTTTTTAAGGGTGTAACACCGACTGAGGAGAGCTGTACTGCTCTGGACCCCTCCCAGCAACACAGTCAATGACGCTGCTCATGTGGTAACCAGCCACCCCCCACCCCGTGTGGGCTTCCCAAGTGTTCAGGCTGTTCTCGGTCCTGTGACAGTGGTCATCCTTTACACCTATCGTGTTCCTCCAAGAGCCCCTCGGGGCCTCCAGTGCACTCGGTTAGACCCTGGGAAGATGGTGGTCACAGGCTGTGGCTGCATAGATAAAAGAGGACTGGCAGGGGACACCTGTCATGCCAAATAGCTGCGTTCTGTGAGCTCACGCCCCTTCAAAGCGTGCCTGCCGTGGGCAAAACTCTTCCTAACACAGAGCAGACAGAAAATGAATGACAAAGATCCAAACTTCCTCCCGAGTTTTCCCAGAGGTCATACATAAGAAAGCACGATTATGACATCAGGCCTGAGAGCAACGGTGCTTCAGTGAAGAGCCAGTGGGCAAAAGAACCAAGCAAGATCCCCAGAGCCCACTAGGGGTTTGGGTTCCCACTGGGACGTTAGCACAAAGCATCTGAACAAATGCTCACGATGGCACTGGAGAACAGTCAGTTTTACTCACTCTCAGATAAAGCACAAAGTCAAGGACATTAGAATCTACCCAGCTGCCAAATGACAGAGTGAAATGAAACATATTTAGAGGCCACGATGCAGAACTTGCCTCTCTCTTCAGCAGCTCGCTGAGGTAAATGTTACATAGCTCTCCAGGCTGCAAAGGTCCACGCTAGAGGAGCAGACATCTGAGGAGAGGTGACAAGTGCAGAGGAGAGCAGTTATGACTGTGTCTAGCTGTCCCCCAAAGCCTCATGCAGCCTCATGAAGTCGTAGGTGGGGCTTCTTCAGAGGTGGCTGGATCTAGAGTGTGTGATGCTGGAACTGATTCATGGTGCAATGCTATGATCAAGGGTGTGAGTGCAATCTGCCCTAAAAAGTCTGGATAAAATATAAGGAGTAGAAAAAGCCATGGTCAACTCTTGTTGCTTTGTTGCCTTCTGCCCACCATGAACTGTTTCTCCTCTGCAGTGCCCCTCTCCCAAGCCACCCTGCCTTGGAGCCAGATGATTATGGACTGAAATCTGTACAAACTGTGACTAAGTAAACCTTTCATCTTTTAACTTTTGGTATCAAGTATTTTGGCTCAGCAACAAGGAAGTAACTAAGACAAGAAAACACACTCTTGAGCTGTCACAGCCAGGACAGTAGCCCTGGCTCTGTGCTTTGAATTTACTTGCTGTAAAATTTGACAGACAGAACACTCACCTCCAAGTATGATAAAACCCACAGCCAAATCCAGCCTGTACCTCTTTGGAGAAGCATAGGTCAGGTTTCAGATTCTTTGCTTTTTTTTTTTTTTTAATGGAGACAGGGTCTTATTATCTAGTAAAGGCTGGCCTCGAACTTACCATGATTCTCCTGCCTCAGCCTCCCAAGTGGTGGGATTATAGGCTAGCTTTTACATTCTTAAATGGTTGAAAAGCCCAAAAGAAGAATCACATATCATGACATATGAAAACCATACAAAACTCCAATTTTCATGGACATCAATGACGTTTCATTGGAACATAGCTGGGCTTGTTTGTTTCTGTCCCTTCATGGCTACTACCGTCTTGTGAGGGCAACTGTAAGTGTAACAAGGTGTGTCCTGACTAGACTTTAGTCAGGCTCCACTGAGCCTCTCCTCCATGAGACCACGACCTCAGGCTTCTGTGTCCAGTTTTAGCGAGAATCCTGCTAAGTCAGATTAGGCATCATCCCTGGTTAGTTTCCTGATTCTCTTCCACAGCAACCTGGTACCCTTCCAGCCTTTTACGCGCCTTCAGGCCCCAGTGCCAGTGAGGTGACATATTAATCACATGTTCTTGATACCTATAGTCAATAGCATTCTTGCATGGAGACCCTGTCTATTTTTTGAAAAAGCTGATTAAAAGACTTCTCTGGTCTGGGTAGTAATCTGTTAGGAACAGCTGCGGGGTCCAAGGAACTGCGGGCTAAACTCACTGTAACTGCAGAGTGCAGTTCACCCATGGTGACCTTCTGAGGCTGGAGAGAGTGTTCCAAGCAAAAAAAAAGAGGAAAAGAAAACTGTAAACCCAGCAATCACCTGTTAGTTGGGATATGTCTAATTAAGGGTAGCACACAATTAATTATCGAATAATCAGCATTCACTTACTTATAACTTTGAGAAACACATCTTAGACTGTGGAAAGTACTCATTTTCTCTATCAACTTTCCCAGACTTTCAAGAGAAAACTGCTCTGGGCTGGGCATGTCTCTCCATGGCAGAGAGCTTGGCCAGCATGCACAAAGCCTGACCCTGGAAAGGAAACAAGAGAGAAGGAAAGAGGAGAGAAAAGAGAAAGCAAAGCAAAGTGAGCTCTGATTTGGATATTTACACGAACAGAAATGACAAGAAGAAGGACAGAATGCTGAGCAGGAGCTCGAGTTCCCTGAATTCAACAACTACCTCCTAGGGACAAAGATCTGCAGCCTGGCCTGCCAGGGACTTTGGGGCCCTGGCTTCCTGTGTCTCACACACAGGGAAAGGGGCAAAACCTGCTGTGACAGCCCTGTGCCCTGGGCTGGTGAAGAAGGGCCTGTCCCAACCCTGGTGTCGGACACCACGGTGGCAGTATGCCCATGTCCCTGGCAGCGCTGCTCACAGTCCTGAGGTGAAAGCAGCCCATGTGTCCATGGAGAGATGCCCTACATTACCTGATTGTGTGCCTGGGAGGAGGTGACTGTCTTTCATGGCTGGGCCTCCTCATCACGCATGGGATGTAACAGGGGATGATGAGATACAAAGTGTAAATCTAATATGGTCCCTGGCACGATTACACTCTAGAGCAGGTGTTGGCAAACCACAGCCTCCTGCCTTGTAAAATCAAGTTGGTTCCTTCTTTCTCCAGTACTGGTTCCTAAAGCCATATACCTTTGTACTAAGCTACATCCTCAAACCTTTTTAAATTTTACTTTTGAGACAGGTATGGTAGCACATGCCTATAATCCCAGCACTTGGGAAGCTGAGGCAGGAGGATCCCCACGAGTTAGAGGCCAACCTGGCCTACACAGTGAATTCTTATCATCCTTCCAGCATGCTGGGATTATAAGCACGTGCCACTATGCCTGGCTATAATAAAATTTCAATGCAAAAAATCCACACCCATTCTCTTACATATTGTCTATGGCTGCTAACTGCATTTTTAAACAGCAGAGAGGGTCTGAAAGACTATTGGGCCTTTTCCAATAAACTCTGTTGATTCTCTGCTCTAGAGTATAGACTATGAGGAGAAATGTGTTCATTCCATCTGCTCCTGTACCAGAGAACTAGAGCACCTGGCTTGCATACTTTATATTATCTGGATTATTTGGGAAGGGAGTGTACTGGGATTGACCTCCACAGCCTCAATGTACTTTCCCACCAAGCTACGCCTGCAGACTTCCATTTTTACTTGTTTTACACACAGTAAATAAGTATCTATCTCTTGAATCATCACTTCTAGCATATCCTCCATTTTGCAGCCCAACACATTCCTAAGCAATACCACAAATCATAAAAATAAAGCCTGCTAGGGCCAGAGGGTTAGCTCAGTGGTTCCGGTGCCTGCCTCATAAGTGCAAGGACCTGAGTTCGATCCCAGGTAACCACATATAATGCTGGGCGTGGAGTCACGCCCACAACAATCAACACCGCATACCACAATGCTGGATGTGGCGGCTCACGCCTGTCATCCCAGCACTCGGGAGGCAGAGACAGGAGGATTGCTGAGTTCGCGGCGGCTTGCCTGGGCACCATAGTGAGCTCAGGGCCAGCCTGAACTACAATGCGAGACCCTGTCTCAAAAACCAAAAAATAAAAAATCAAGCCTGCTAAAAACCTAAAAGAGGTCAGCCCAGCACAAGAGATGCTCCTGTAGTTCACAGAAAAGGTAGTAGGCCTAGCCCGAAGGATATGGTTAGAACCGTAGCCCACCCGAGAGGTAACTGGGAGGCCCGGGCCCGGAACACTTCCCAGAATCTTGACACTGTCTAGTACAAAGTGCAGACACCAGCCCTGATTTCCGGCATGGAGAGGCAGGTCTGGCCACTGGGGTCTGGACAGCACTGGAACTTGGAAGGCCATCAGGAGCCCACAGCCATTCAGACAGACAGTCAGCAGGCTTGTTAAAAATAATGAGATAACACATCTTCTGGTGTTCTGAGAACCATTATTTTAACTTAAAATGAGCTTATGAAACCGCTCTGTACAGCAAAGCTCGAGCCTGCTGCACTGTAATTATTTTTTCCTGGACTCCCTTACAAGACTGGCACTCCTGAGAAGTGGAAACGCGAGCTCTCTGCCACCTGACACTTGCTCTCACATTTCTTCAGTCGTACCATGTGCCCTGCCGACTCAGTGGGAGCACCAAACACCTGTCAGGTGAAAAAATGACTATGGAGTTAGATTTGGCAGGTCTGTGGCCGTTTGCCACATCCGGAAAAGGACAAGAGACTGGGGAAGCATAGGTTTACCGTATGGACTAGAAAATGACAGCGTGTTTGGAGCAGGGCTAAGTGAACAAAGCAGGTGTGTGACAGACTGGCTCACGTCGCTGGCTATGGGCACTGTCTAAGGACGTGTTTATAGCTCTGGGCTTTGTCCCTTCTGTTCCTCCCCTATTTGTACCTTGTTGGAGGGCATCTTCTCCGTGCCCTCAGTGTGGTGGGCACTCAGCCGCAGGATTCTGGTCTTGAATCAGTTCGCAGATCTCTTTCCTGTGCTCCTAGAAGTCCACCTTCTGGTCCCGCCCGCCAGACAGCTCACAGGTGCACTCACTGATGTTCTGCTCTCACATCCGGATGGGACTGGTCATCGCCGCTGGACACGGTCTCTGACACCCCCGGACAAGGGGCACCACTGTCCACAAGATGACAAAGCAGAGACCAGGCCGGCTCCCGCAGCATCCCCTTACATCCTCCTGCCCTCTCGCTCTTGGTCTCTAGACTCCACCCCTCTACTTCCCAACTCTCCTTCAGTTCCATCGGGCAGCTGTCCAGCCTAATCCCTGCAGGTCCCAGTGGCTTTCCAGACTCCGGTCTTGTCCACTTCCAACTGGGCTGCAGATGTCTTTCTGAGCCAGAACTCAGGCGATATCATATTCTCTGCTAAGTGCTCAGCATGGACCTGTGCTGCCCCACCCAGCAGCCAGGCCCCTGAGCGGAGGAGGGGTCAGATAATGGCCAGTGATGTGCAGGACAAAGACTTAGCATGCAAACACCTTAGTCTTCGTACTGAAATGATGTTTGGGGATACACGTGGTTGGTCAAAATAGTGATTCAAAAATGTTAAAATGTATAATAATAAAAATCACATTGCCCTTTGTCCCCTTTCCAACTTCCGCTCTGCTTGAAACACATTTATCCCCCTGTTCTTCCCACTTTTGGAAGTAGTTCTGCGAGTCTCCACTCATGAGTGTCTTCACAAGGTCTGACTGAGAAAGCAGCGAATGTCGCTCCTGAGCACCGTCTGACAGAGAACAGCCCGTAAACACACGATGGCGCGTCCTCCAGCACCTGTGCGCCGGCGCCAGCACTGTGTGACCCGTGGCTTTCCCCGAAGTTGAAATGAGCAAGAAAGGCAAGCACTGTTACTTCAGGAGGTCAGGCGGCTATGAGAGCCACGGAAGACACCCACGAAAGGCGACTTCCAGAACTGCGTCCCACAGTGGCAGCAGGACGGGCCACGGGTGTGTGAAGCTAGCAGGATCACTTGGGAGCAATTCCGACAGTATATCGTTAAAAACATTAAAACATTCACTGCACTTCTCATTCACATCTCATGTAAACGAAATAATATATTTTTTAAAATTAACTTCACCTGATTTGTTCCAATCTTTTTTAATATCACTGTTGGGAAGGTTAGAGTTCTGCACGCGACTCCTACTCTGATGAACAGTGGCAGTGCAGAAACAGGGTCCTCGCCTTTGCCGTCCCCACCTCAGCTCACCACGCCAGTGTCTGCTGTCACCGCCTTTGACACGGCCCACACCCTCAACTCGGGCAGCATTTCCCGGTTCCTGAACGGCCTGCTGTGCTCTCTGGGCCTCGTGCAGGTGCACCCTCTGTCAGGGGCAACCTGTTAAGAGAGCTCCTGCTGGTCTCAGAAGTCCGCGGTGTACCATTCGGGGAGGATTTCCTGAGCACGGTGCTGGCCGTTGCCCCTCTGCCCAGAGCACCTTCCTCCAGGCACGAGGCCGCCTGGGTGACAGGTTCCCTGCATTTCACTCAGTATCGGGTCACCAGAATGATGACTAGAAATTCAGTATATGTGAAACGAAAGACCAACAGAAACATGATAGAAACAGCCTAAAAGGGTGGCTGATAAAAGGCTGGCCAACCTGGAACCTCAAGAAAGCGCCACAACCAAAAGACATAAAAATACCAGGAGGCTGTGCTCTCAGTTTTGCAATCAAAACAGTGATAGCTTTTTGGCAGAGTAATCTGACCCGGGTATCCCTCTGGCTGGGCAGCATCGTGCCTTTGGGTCTCACCTACAGAGAACTTTACATTCGTACATTAACTGCAGCATCATTTGTAAAAGTGCGCGTGCACACACACACACACACACACACACACACACACACACACACACACCAACGTGGTGCATCAGTCATGGTGACAGTTAAAATTCTATGCGTAGCTGTGCAAAAGAAGGAAGAGGACTTGATGTGCTGAAAAGGAAAGGCTTCTCCCGGGAGGAAGAGAAAGTGTAAGAGCGTCTAGTGCTTCTCTGTATTTGAGCACTTCAAAGGCCTGTGCTTGTGCGTGTATGTGCGCCCAACAAGTCTGGTCAACAGACACAAGAATGTGTGCGTTCACAAGACAGTGGTCGCTCCCAGGGAGTCTTCACCGGATCCTCATTGAGTCTGCTGATCACAGGCATGAATTACTTTTCTTACATACTTTAAGTTATATTTTATTCTATCTCTCTCTCTCTCTCTATCATATATTAAAGTGAGGTTCCTGGGTATTCCTCCTCTATTTACTTCTGTCCTGAGCAGAGGTACCAATTATCCCACCCCCAAGTGGAGCAGAGAGTAAAACAGCAACACTAAGTAGGCGTCTCCTACCGTGATCTTTTTGTGATCAGGAAACTCAAGGCCAAAGTAGTCGCCTTCCACGAGGTTGAGGTGGTTGCAAACTGCATCCAGCAGCACCTTCCCCGGCGCTCTTTGCTGTGAACAGAAACAACAGGAGTTACGGTGACACACATCAGCCGATTTCTCCACCAAGGAAGCCTGGGGTTCCTGAGGGCACAGGCTCTGAGCCAGACCCCGTCCCCCATCACGACACCTTGTGTGCCAGCCCTGTCCCACTCAGTTCCCACTGTTCCCAAACTTAGATGCTCGTCTCTGCCATTTTCCCCAGCTCAACCCCTGGCACAAGTCCTGCCCTTTTCTAGCAAGAGACTTTGGTTTTTAGTTTTGTTTTTTTTTTTTTTTGATACAGGGTCTTGCTTTGTAGCTCAGGCTGGCCTGAGCTCACTACGTAGCCCAGACAAGCCTTGAACTCACAGCAATCCTCCTGCCTCTGCCTCCCGAGTGCTGGGATTATAGGCGTGAGCCACCACCACACCCAGCATTGTGATATGTGGTTACCAGGGACCGAACTCCAGACCTTGCATTTGCAAAACAGACGCTGGAACCACTAACCTAAATCCCTGGCACAAGAGACTGGTTTTTAGGGTAGTTTTAGGTTTATAGAAAATACCACCTTCTCCTAATACATACCCTGTCAGTGTCTTCGATTATTACACAGTAGAGCCTGGGATTTAGCTCAACCAATACCGCGCCAACCTTGCAAGCACAAGGGCCCAAGTTTGATACCTGGTACCACACTATAGCACGTAAGAGGGGCCACTCTGCTGTAACAGGTGTCAACAGACCAACCTGTCTCTACAACTGCCGAGGCAGACAGAATAGTTTTACTGTAGGGAACTGGTTTTGCCTTTAAAATCCTTTGTGATCTCCTTGTTCATCTCTCCTGATTCCTGGAAACCACCAATGTTCCTGTCACAACAGCTGTCAGCGTGTCAGGTAGCTGGAGTCACACAGCACAGGGCCTGCTCAGACTGCCTTCTCTCCCTGAGTACTATGAATCTAAGGCTCTTCTTGGGCTTCGGGTGGCTAATAGCGCACGTCTTTTGCTATCACCGAGTAACATTGTACTACCTGGATGTACCTCGGCTCCTATGTCCGACTGCTAAAGGACCGCTTGGTTGCTTCTGAGTTTTGGCAGTTATGGCAAAGCTGCGGTCAGTATCTGTGTGGACACAAGTTTTCACCTCAGGACCCTGGGCCTCCTGTGGCAGCTGAAATCCTGTTCCTGTGCCCCTCTCCCCCTCCCTGGCATTTCAGCTCTTTGGTGGTCTCTTCTAGGCCACTAGATCACTCTGTGGAGGTCATCTAGATCAAAATGATAAGACCATATTTCGTTCATCTCTATCCAAAATCCATTTCTTGGTTTGTAAAAGTCTAGTTTATATTGAGTATGTGGCCCAAATTAAATGTAGATTCCCTATTTATCTTTATATTCCCATGGTCTGTTTAAAAACCTAGTGCTCACTGTCTGCTCATGCATCTTCTGTCTTTCTCTTTTTCTTCTGTGGGGCCGGGGATAGAACTCAGGGTTTTTTTGTTTTTGTTTTTGTTTTTTGAAACAGGGTCTCACTTTGCAGTTCAGGCTGGCCCTGAGCTCACTCACTATGTAGCCCAGGCAAGCCTCGAACTCAGCAATCTTCCTGTCTCTGCCTCCTGAGTGCTGGGATTACAGGCATGAGCCACCACGCTCGGCTAGAACTCAGGTTTTTGCATTTGTGAGGCAGGTGTGGCCTCACTGATCCACATCCCCAGGCTGCACATGGACCTCTGTATATTGAATCTGTAGGGAAGAGGAATACTGCATATATGAATATATATGTATGTATGTGTGTGTGTATATATATATATATTAACATATATTAACCCTATTTCTACCATAAAAAGTTTAGAAATATGTGCCTCTGTTCCCCCTTGCAATGTGGTCAATTCAAGACCCAGTGGTAAAATGGATCAAACTGCACCATGTAGACCAAGCACCAGAAAAGAAATGTTCCAAAGACATTACAATTCCTGGTTTTATACTTCTGCCTCCTTTCTGATACAAACAGAGCATTTTAGGGCTAGAGATTTAGCTCTAAATCCAGCACCTGTCTAGCAAGCACAAAGTCCCTGGTTCGAACCCTGGTAACCACGTACCACAACGCTGGCGTGGTCACTCATACCTGTAATCCCAGCACTCGGGAGGCAGAGACAGGAGGATTGCTGAGTTTAAGGCCAGCCTGGGCTACGTAGTGAGCTCAGGGCCAGTGTGAACTACAAAGTGAGACCCTGTCTCAAAACAACAAAACAAAACAAACAGACAACAACAAAACAGCAGAGCGTTTTAGGTACCAATCAGTAACCCAGAGGACTGACGGTGACAGTTGAGGCCAGACAAGTGCAACGAGGGACACGTCCAGTAGCTGCCCACATAGCCAGAAGGGCCAATGAGGATACGTTAGTGTTGACCGCTAACACTTTCCCCCCTCACAGAGGGCACAGGGGTAACAGGTGACTGCCAGTCAGCCCCACTCTTCTCCAGTGAGCTCCCTCCCGGCCTGGCACACTCATCCAGAGAATGGACAGAGGACAGCAGCGTGGTCACCAACCTCAGACACACTGCGTCACACAGGCATTCCCAGCTGGGGGGGGGGGCATGAGCTACCCTGGAGCACTGATGGGTCCTGGGTTCCTGTCCTGCCAGCAGCCTCCCAAGAGCTCCCCGAGTAACTTATACACAGCTCCTACTCCTGGGCCTCTTCTCGGGCCAGTAACTCCAGTAAAGTCTGTAATGTCAATGAAAACATAATTCGAGTTGACCAAGAGTAAGGAGCTGTGAAAGAATTCCTACATCACAAGATTTTCGCTTCTAAAGGAAGACCCAATTCCAATTTCTTAATCCTTCTTTCTCACAATTCTTGACATCGCCTATTTGTAGCAAAAATGAGCCGCAATTATCTGCCCCGCTGGCAGGCGCTCACATTTCCCAAAGAATTCCTGGAACTAAGGGAATCTGGTAACTTCATCCAGATTTACAGAGTCTGAGAAGCGAGACTTGGCAGTTCGATGCTGGAAATTTAAACACCCAGAGAAAAAGAACCAATATACAATGGACATCTTTATGGCCGGAGTGTTACACTGAGCACTTCGCAGGAGACAGGAGGGTAGCAAACATCGAAACTGGGTCCTTGATGACTCCACAGACTCCTCTGAATGTGCTGTGCTCCTCCAGACAGTATAAGTCCCGGGACCCACAGTACCATCTAAGCTTTGCAAACACTACTCGCACTTTGTGAGTGACTGACGTGGCAAGTGGCTGCCTTCCTGTAGACAAGGGGCCTGAAATAGAAGCCTGGGCTCTAAAAAAGTTCTGATGACAAATTAGGCCTCAATTTGTAACACTTTTCTTGATATGCATTATTTTGTACACATACTTACAGAAAATGACTTTTTGATGGTAGTGAAATTTTTACATAGAGAAGCATCGACTCCTTATTTGAATGATAGCTTTATAGTTCTTAAAATTCATCCATAAAATAGATGCATCTAAAGTATTCTATGAGTCCCCCTGTGAATGTTGGCTTCCTTCAGGGCTATAAGGAAACTCAGCAGGTAGCACAACTAGAGAGCATTACTAAGGGCTTAAATGTACCCAGTGCATGACAATTTCACGGGTAAATGCATCCTAATGGCTCCCCTAGACTCAGAGTTAATATTCCAATGTGTGTTTAGCTGATACTGCCTAAAACACCTTGAGACATCATGATTCCATGATATTTTCCAGAATTTAATTTCCTTTTCTTTTAGGAATTGCCATCGAATTCACTGGGTGTATCAACATACCCAGCATAAGATTCTTCTTCAGAGAAAACACCTCAGAAAAGGGAGACAGGGAAAATGTTTCCTTCTCATTTTTGACATGATTCCTCTTACATTAGATTTACTGTGTCAGGCCGGGATATCATTCCTTTCTGCCCATCTTTAATGTGTTTCTGAATTTCACTCAGAATGCTATTCTGCTACCAAGCACATCATAGACCATAAAATGGTGCTGCCACTATGGGAACTAGCATAATTTTAAAAAATTAAACACAGGGGGCCGGTGATTTAGCTCAGTGGTTCCAGCGCCTGCCTCGCAAGTGCAAGGTCCTGAGTTTGATCTCTGGTAACCACATACAATGCTGGGTGTAGAGACTCACGCCCACCAACAATCAATACCACACACCACAGTGCCAGGCATGGTGGCTCACGCCTGTAATCCCAGCACTTGGGAGGCAGAGACAGGAGGATTGCTGAGTTCGAGGCTTGCCTGGGCTCCATCATGAGCTCAGGGCCAGCCTGAACTGCAAAGCAAGACCCTGTCTCAAAAATTAAAAAAAAAAAAAATTAAACAGAATCATCATATGATCCAACAATCCTACCTCTGGATATAAAACCAAAAGAACTGTGAAAGCATAGCATTGAAGAGACATCTGTACACTCATGTATGTAGCAGCATTATTCAGAAGAGCTCAAAGCAGAAAGCAACCCAAGTGTCCATCCATGGAAGAACAGGTAAACAAAATGTGCTACATGCATATGTATTAGTTTTCCATTACTATCGTTAGATAGCCAAGGCTGGGTAACTTTATAAAGAAAAGAGGCATGTTTAGCTCACAATTCAGAAGGCTCAAGGACTTAGAACCAATATCAGTTTGGACTTGGTGACCAGTGGTCAATGAATGACATCACCATGGCCAGCATGACTGCAGGACCAAGAGCTCACATCTGAAAACAGGTAGTCAAAGAGACTGAAAAGTGGCAGGTCTGTGCTTTTATAGTGACCCACGTGGCTCCCCTAAGAACTTCCTTTCCAAGGGCAACAGAACCAATGACCTAAGGACTTCCCATTAGGCCCCAGCTCCTCAACAATGCTCCACAGAGGACCAATCTCCGAACACACAAACCCATGACGGAGAAACCACATCCAAACTGTGGCGACACATAATGGGATATTCTTTAGCCTTAAAAAGTCAGGACATTCTGGAACATGCTCCATCATAGATGAAACTTGAGGACACTGTTAAATAAGAGAAAGCCAGTTACAAAAGGACTTACATGGGGAGCTGATTTTTTTTTTTTTCCTGACAAGGTCTTGCTTTGTTATTCAGGTTGGCCCTGAGCTCACTATGTAGCCCAGGCAAGCCTCGGTAGCACAACTAGAGAGCAATGCTTTGCCCTCTGCCTCCAAAGTGCTGGGATTACAGGCATGAGCCACCACACCCAGCACTGTGGTATGTGGCACTGATTGCTGGTGGGTGTGAGTTACCATGCCCAGTATTGTGGTATGTGGTTACCAGGGATCAAACCAGGGACCCTGTGCTTGCTAGGCAGGCGCTGGAACCACTGAGCTAAATCTCCGGCCTTGGGATTTTTAATAGGAGAAAGGAAAAAGTTCTCAAAATGCATGGTGGGGATGGTTGCACAACAATGTAAATACACAAAGGCAACTAATTATACACTTAAAAATGGTTACCATGGTATTGTATGTTATATATCTTTTACCACAATAAAAAATACAGAACAGAAATGAGGGGGGATTGAGCAAAGAATAGGATTCACATCTAGAAATAACTAGAGAAGAGTACTCGCAGCACAATCTGTTAACAGTAATTTTAAAATTCTCAATGATGAATGTGATTGTAATGTATACCTAATAAATAACAATAAATTCAATAATGGGGAAAAAACCCAAAACAGTACTTGTAAGAGTAAGAAAACAAATAATCCATTTTTTTTACATTAGATCCAAGAAAAACACTGGGAAAAATCTCATCACACAGGAGAATAAGTGGATACTGCCTGTGTGCACCATTTACTCGGATTTCTCAGCATAAAGAACTCCTTTATGTGTGTCTGGCAAAAAAAGACATTGAACGCACATATTTGGAAATAACCACTAATTATGCATTTGGGGCAGGCTTTTGCAGTGGGCGCTACTGATGAGATTCCAAAACTACAAATCCAGTGGCTCTTTATGGCTTTAGAAAAAGTCCATAAACGAGTCAATAAAGTTTGAGAGGCAAAGAAGTAGCAACAGCATCAAATAAGCAGGCAGAACACAAGAAGAGACCCTGAGGAATTATCTGCAGAAGTGTTTTCTTAGAGTAATTTACTTCAAATCAATCACTCTCAATCTTTCAATCTCTTAGTGTCTCCTTTTGGCTGCTCATACAATGGGAAGGGAAACTGAATTATCCAGGCATCATTTGAAAGCCTATATATTTCAGCAATGGTTTATTGGGAAAGAGCTCTGATAGCAAATGAATGTATTCTTGTGTCCCCGACTGTATTCAAGGCGGGACAGATCTCTAATGCTCCCATCACATCTAGGAAACTGAGGCCAGCCAACCTCATACATCTTTTTTTTTTTTTTTTGAGACAGGGTCTCGCTTTGTAGTTCAGGCTGGCTCTGAGCTCACTATATAGCCCAGGCAAACCATGAACTCAGCAATCCTCCTGTCTCTGTCTCCCGGGTGCTGGGATTACAGGCATGAGCCACCACACCCGGCACTGTGGTATGTGGTATTGATGGCTGGTGGGCGTGAGTCTCCATGCCCAGCATTGTATGTGGTTACCGGGGATTGAACTCAGGACCTTGCGCTTGCGAGGCAGGCGCCAGAACCACTGAGCTAACCCTCCGGCCCTCAAACATCTTGATTATAGTCATTTAAAAGTGTACTCCTTACAAGAGGTCAAAGAGTAATTAAATGTTTATTTTGGAGAATAAGCCAGGGGCTAGCAAGACTACATAATCAAATTTTAATCTTTTTTCTTAGTGACTACTTTTAATTATGCTCCAAGAAGCACTTGAGCTGCAATCTACTGTGCACACAAGTCAGCTACTCCACAGTGTGTTTCTATGGCTCTCTTCTTCTGAATTGGCTTTTCGTTGGGTCCCACAAAATTGCATTCAGGCAGAGGCCAACATTCTTGGGGAACGTCCAGCAAATGGCCCCCGAATACTAAACACTGTTTACAACCTCGGCCAGCTTTGAGCTACAAGAGTAATATTAGTGGATTATGCCTTAAACTGCTTCTAGGCCTTCGGGTTGTTTCCATTACATAAACTTTTCTGCAGGAGGTTATTTTGGACTTCTAAAAGAACAAGGACAGCTATAGACTAGGGGTATATTTTCCCTTTTCCTTCCCAACCATCTCAAAGAGCTGAATAAATGAATCACTTACTTGATAAAGCTGAAGTTGTGCATTCCAGCATTTATCTCATAGACAGAAATCTATGAAAATAATGTTCGACTAGATATACATAATTTGAATATGCAGAGTATTCAGGAAACCATTTGAAGGTTTTACCTGTTTCAAGATTCCCATGACCATGACCATGACACCAGGCATATATCAAGCAACAGAGCAGAATAGCTCCTTTCAAAGGCCATGTCTCCTCTTTTTACCCTTAATACCTTTTTAGAACATTATTCTTCAAAGCCACATACCCCACTGATCTTCGGGTACTGCAATGTCACAGAGTTTCTCGCAGCAGCTGGGCAAGTTTTGATCAGGTAAACAGAAGTACATTGATAGAGCTGGTAGAGACATATGTGAGTACTGTGCTGGGTACTAAAGTAGCTAAGACAACCTGTAAAGACTTTCTTTCCAAACAAGGGCCAATCTCACTGAGGGGTACAACTCAGCCACTCACAATGAGTTTCCTATCATTATTCTGATTGCGTCTCAGGCAAGGTGTTAGCCTGAGATGGAAATCAGAGTGGGACAGTGGAGACATCCAGCCCGCCCTGCCTGCCCAAGGGTCCCTGTGCCCAGGGTCCCCTAGCTCCATAGCTTCAGCAACCGCTGTAGAAGCAAGTTAGCAATGCAGATTCTCAGGCTTTGTGCTGGCCTCTGACATCAGCACCCGTGACTTATCACTGCCCCCAAGGAATCCCTGGGCACATTCAGGTGTCAAACTGCCATTTGGGGTCACCTCCCCTGCATCCTAAAGCAGACACGAGCACAGATGAGGTACGGCCCCTGAGCCTAGAGATGTGTCTCGCAGCCTGCTGCAGCAATAGCTGGGCTCTCAGTCCAAGGGTGCGGCAGGGACATGCCTTGGGGTCGGGAATGGGACCCCGCTGCTGTCAACCGGACTCTACCTCTCCATCCTTCAGTCTGCACACACACAGGTGCCTTTGCCTCCACAGGAGCAACAACACCAACGGAGGACTTGCGTGATGTGCCAGGTCTGTGGCTAGGCTCTTTGCAGTCCTAAGTGTTTCTACTGAATAGACACATCAGTCCTGTAGTCCTTTCCTGACTTCGTGTGCCAGGACTGAGCTGTGTGCCACCGAATTCACATGTGGAAACTGTACCCTCTGTGTACTTGGTGTGAGGAAGTAGCTGAGGTTCAACGAGGGGGTGCAGATGGGTGCTGACCCGGCAGGAGCCGGGGTTTTTGAAGACTAAAGCCCTGGGACTCGGCACTGGCTGTCTGCACCTCCCGAGGACACAGTGAGAAGGCAGCTGTGTGAGCCCTCGCCAGGGCAGGAGTCAGCCCTCACACTCATTCCAGACTCACCATCCTCCAGGACTGTGAAAAAAAACACCCTGGTGGTTCCTTATCGTGGCTCAAGCTCCATCTGTGATCTCAAGCTCCACCTGAGTTCACCTGGAAAATTCCTACTCATTCTTCGAGAGCCTTGTAGATGGGCTCATTTTAAAAGGGGAGAGGTTTGTTCTGGCTCCCAGTTAGTAGAGGTTTTGGTTCACAGTCAGCTGGCTCCCAGGCAGGGCAGCCTGGCAGAGGAAAAGCAGCTCAGGGCGCCGCAGCAGGAAGCAGGGCGGGGTCGAGGGCGGAGACGGAAGGAGACAGACCCTTCTAGGCCATGCCCCCAGCAACTCACACCCTCCAATCAGGCTTCACCCCCCAGTCACATTCCGCTTTGAGCTCATCGGTGGACTGATCCTGCTGAGGATCAGACAGACCCTTCTAGGCCACGCCCCCAGCAACTCACCCCCTCCAATCAGGCTTCATCCCCCAGTCACATTTCGCTTTGAACTCATGGGTGGACTGATGCTGCTGAGGATCACACCCCGCAGTCCAGTCCCCTCACCAAAGCCCCGCTCTGAGGACCGGAGGCTTTGTGGGGGCTTGCCAAGCAGAGCCAACCTGTAAGGCAAGTGTGACCCAGCTCAGGTGAAGCCTTCTGGGTGAGCCTAACCCAAAGGACCAGGGTCCTTGTGAGATGAGGACATGAAGACAGAGGCACGAAGGAGAGGGTGATCTCACGTGACAAGGGCACAAGGACGGCCAAGGAGCGATGGCTACCACCCACCGGAAGGTGCAAACGGAGGGACAAGGCCCTGGCACACCCCGACTTCACACTTCTAGCTTCCAGATAGTGAGATAAGAAACCTCTGTCACTGGAAGCCAGGAAGTGTGAACACTGCCGCACCAGGGCTACTGGCTTCCCCTTCTCAGCCCCAGGCGGCAGAAAGGGTGCGGTCGGGGCTGGCGCCGCTTCTTCAGAACAGGGAGGACAGCCAAACAGCACAGCCAGCAGAGGGGGAGTAACATCCGAAGCCTGGCCTTCAAAGTCCCCCAGCCTCCGCAATCAAGCACACTCACAGAGCAGTGGACTGACTGTGGGAGGTCATTCATCTTTCTTACTGCGGAGAAGTCTCCCTCTTTCTATCGCTCCTACTTTGGATGTGAATCGTGCTG
The DNA here is from genome assembly GCA_004025085.1 of Thryonomys swinderianus. Taxonomy (NCBI): domain Eukaryota; kingdom Metazoa; phylum Chordata; class Mammalia; order Rodentia; family Thryonomyidae; genus Thryonomys; species Thryonomys swinderianus. The sequence goes on from PVIC010000224.1 coordinate 141,323, forward strand.
ACAGCTGGAGTTCTTTCTGTAAAATACCATCTCTTTGGAGGCCCTTACCACCCGGGTAGGGCAGGCGGGAAGCTTGATCCTGAGCTCAGAAGTCACAGGAGGCCCCAGCCAAGCGCCAAGCGCTTCCTACCCACTCACCACCTTCCAGCTCCCAGGAGCCCACGCCCACACATCTGTCTGTAAATGCATGAGTTTTCCTGGAAGGATCGGCACAAGGCCACAGCCAGCCTGGGCTTAATATAAATGAGGAAGAGAAAGTGGCTAAATATAGCAGACCGAGCACAGGCAGCCTATCTTGGGTGCATCCAGATAACCTGAAAAAAATGACAGACGAAAGAATGAACAAAATGAATAAATTCCTAGAAAGAGAACACAAGAGAGGGAACAGCAGATGAGAGATTTCCCTCAAATTTCTTAGAAGACAGAAGAGAAAGGGAGCTGAAATCTAATTAAGAGAGAGTAGAGAATCAGCAATAGGAAGCAACCAAATTATACAGAACAGCCCCAAAAGTCCAAGAATTGGAGATGCCAGGCACCTCTGACAATGTAGGAAGCAGGAAAAATTTATAGAAGCGCTGACATTTCCATCTTCATGTAGTTAAGAGCTTATAACTTAAATAATAATAATAATAATAATAATAATAAAAAGGAGAATTCGGCAAACAAGAACAACCCATTAAAAATAAAATACTGCATGGCAGAAGTGAACATTTCCCAGAAGAGTTTCACGGTGAAGCTGAGAACTCCCCTGGGAAGTAGAGCCACAGCTTGGAAGCTGGGAAACCAATACAGGCATTAGACACCGGGGCCCCGAGCTCAGAGATCCGGCGCGTGAGTAACATTATGTGCGCGGCCAGACCCGAGATCCATGCACAACAAGGTCAAGTACAATAGAAGAAAACTTCCAGGCCTTTCCAGATTGCAAAGGGCCGGAGTGTCTCACAGGAAGAGCGAGAGCATGAAGCCATCCCTGGGCAAATAACTGGAAAACTTTTGAAGACCAGACATGGGAGACTCTAATAGGAGAGAGAAAAAGCAGAGGATGCAAATCATAACGGCCAAAACTTCCTGAAAGCAGAGCCACTCATCCACTGGCTAATGATGGAACACACTTCCAGCGCCTGGCCATAGGGGAACCTGTTGCTCTTAGGTCACGAGGAACGCAACGGTGCAAGATTAAAGCAGGCATGAGAAAAAAACAACGTGATCAAAATGCACAGGAAACACGACCTATGACGCGCCGCTGGCCTAACACTATTTTACAGTGAATGTATGTTTATGAGTAGAAGGGTAACAGTGTAATATTACACATTCATTATCAACCATTAATTGTGTACTGTACATAATGTACACACTCAACTTTTTTTTTTTTTTTTTGGTAGTATTAGGATCAAGCCCAGGGTTGTTTTTTTTTTTTTTTTTTTTTTTTTTTGCTTTTTAAGACAGGGTCTCGCTTTGTAGTTCAGGCTGGCCCTGAGCTCACTATGGTGCCCAGGCAAGCTGCTGCGAACTCAGCAATCCTCCTGTCTCTGCCTCCCAAGTGCTGGGATTACAGGCGTGAGCCACCATGTCCGGCATTGTAGTATGCAGTGTTGATTATTGGTGGGCGTGAGTCTCCACGCCCAGCATTATATGTGGTTACCGGGGATCGAACTCAGGACCTTGCGCTTGCGAGGCAGGCGCTGGAACCACTGAGCTAACCCTCCGGCCCCAAGCCCAGGGTTTTTGCACTGAGCTCCATCCTCAGCCCTTTTTATTTTGAGACAAGATCTAAGTTGCCCACGCTGAGCTAGAACCTGCACTCCTCCTGCCTCAGCTTCCCAGAGTGCTGGAGTAACAGGTGTGCAGCATTGTGCTTCATGTGAGGCACTGCATATGCAACAGTACAGGTGACAGGCACTCCTCAGCTCCAGTTATGACCCTGGGGGACCAGTGTCCTGGGCACAGTCTGTCACTGACCCAAGTGTCTTTCTGCCGTATGTGATGGTCCTCGGAGCCAACGTCCTGTCCCACTTTTCTACTTTATGGGACATTAGATGATAATGCCAGACACAACTGCCCCAGGCCTCGCCGTGGGCAGAGGGGACCTACACGCTTGCACACCTGCACCGCAGCTCTGCCACACCCACAAGACAGAACAAGCTGCACTCGCGGTGACCATGAGGAAGGGGAAAGAAGGACAAAATGACGCCGAGCTGAACAGCCGACCAGACGATGCCCCGATAGGAAACGGCATAATCACCACAGACAGGAACTCCAGCCCCAAACTCTGGGAGCCGGAACAAGGCTTTCATTCTAGGAGAATGTAGCCCGGCGCGGAGGGCCGCCCATGTGTCTGCCTACAACGCGGCGATTCTTCTCCTGGCCGTGCTCTCGGGGTGCCTCGCTGCCCGCGAGGACACTGTCTCCTTGTTCCCCGGCACTGAACCCGGCGTCCAGAACACTCATTAAGCACACGCTGGGGAGGGTTTCCGCGCCCCCAACGCAGGGCGGGCAGAGTGGGACTTTTCGGCTCTCCCTGAAGCTCAGTGACGCTAAAACCACAGTGCCCTTCGCATAGAAGGTCCTTCCTGCATTCAAGACTTTGTAGAGACTCTGTGTGTGTGTGTGTGTGTGTGTGTGTGTGTGTGTGTGTGTGTGTGTGTGTGCGCGCGCGCGCGCGCAGATTTCTACTGACTTCTCACAAACTCATTAGGAAGCAACGAAGTGAAGTAGAGGCAAAAAACACCTCTGAGAGAAGTCAGCTTACTCACGGTGTTGTTGAGTTCATTTGCCCCTGCCCTTGTACAGCTCATTATATTTTTAGCGCTAAGAAGGAAGTGAATAAAAAAAATCCTAAAATCTATTAAAATAAAAAAAAATCTCGCTTGACATTCTGGGACTCCAGTAAGGCATGGAAGAAAACACTGTATGTAGAGTAGATACAGCCAGACGGTGGCCGCTCAAGGAAAGTGTGACACTACTTCCAGCAACAGAAAAATGCTCTCTTTACCACTCAAGTCTGTTTACTTTGTCCCCTTTCTTTTCGGACCCAGTGGTCTTAGCCATAAAAGGCACATTCAAAGCTCTGATTAGCTGAATTTTCTGAAAAACGACAAAACCAAAAAACAACTAATGTCAAACATGTGGCCCCCAAAATCACCGCTTCAAAGAAAAAGAAGATATTTTGTTGAACTTTGCTTAACGTTTGCAGAGAAGGGTGAGGATTTTGTAGAACAAAGCCACCAAATATCTGTGAATCCCAGCTCTCATCCTCTACCTTGTTTTACAAACACAGCTGTCCTCTAAGAACATAAAGCAGAAGGAAAATTATTCTCTGTACGCACACTCTGCAGAAAACAGTGTTAACACATTCTCAGTGGGAACATTCCATGCTGAGAAGGGATTTTTTAAATTATTTCCTATGCAAAAGGTTTTTAAATTAAAAACACATGAATCAAAACTAAATGTGAAAACAGCTTCAACAGATTTGTCAGATCTGGGGTCTCTAGGACCCCTGTCCCTGAGCAAGCACCTTCTTGCTATGTTTGAACGTGCCCTCCCCCCAACCTCCTGTTGGAATTTGATGGCCACAATGGCAGTGTCGGGAGGTGGGGCCTTCAGGAAGCGACTAGGTCCATAAAGCAGGTTTGCCTCTCTCAAAGGAATAAGGTGTTTTCTAAAGCTAGTCCCCTTTATGCTGTCTCTTCTGTAAGCATATGCTTGCCCTCCTGCTATTTGGCCAAGTTATGCCACAGCACAGGGCCCTCACCAGAAGCCAAGCAGATGTTGGTGGCATGTTCCTGGATGTTCCAGCCTCTACAGCCATCAGCCAAAATAAACTTCTCTCTGTAAATTACCCATTTCCGGGTATGGTCTTATGGCAACAAAAAATAATCTAACACATTTTTAATTTTCATTCTTCTTCACGTTCTTTTCAAGTTTAATATCCTGATACCCATGAAAGTTGAGTAGGGATAGGAGAGAGCTGGCCTGAGTTTGCATACACGCAAAGAGGCTAGATTTCTACCCAAATCCTTAGTGTGTACCCTCCTATGAAAGATTAGGAAGCTCTGATTAATGGAAGTGTGTAGACTCTAGGGTTTCCTAAAGAAAATGATAAATAACTCTGTAACAAAAGTAAATAGAGCAGATATAATACAGGCAGAAAGCAGACTGGGGGAAGGGGTTATTGTTTAATAAGGATAATTTTATTTGTAAAGATGAAAAGAGGGGGCCGGAGATTTAGCTCAGTGGTACCGGCGCCTGCCTCACAAGCGCAAGGTCCTGAGCTCGATCCCAGTAACCACATAGAATGCTGGGCGTGGTGACTCGTGCCCAACAGCCATCAATACCACACACCACAGTGCCAGGCATGGTGGCTCATGCCTGTCATCCCAGCAC